>BSBK01004130.1:1032500-1317102 GCA_027943335.1 Chamaecyparis obtusa
GATTCTCATCTAGAGTTTAGTATTCATTGATAACTTGGTTTATCTCTAGCTGAGAGTCACCATCTACATGAAGTTCCTCGATTTTCCATTCAATAGACAATTTGAGTCTATTAGTTAGTCCTTCATATTCTGCCACATTGTTCGTGCATCATAGGGCTACCAAAGGCATCACAAATCAAGAAGTGAGGATCTATAGAGTACTAGATAGGTGAGTGTCATCGCATAGCCTTTCTTTTTGGGATCATTCCTAGCGGTCATAGACCCCAGTACCCCCTCACTGGGATCATTCCTAGTGGTCATATTCATGGACTCTGGTACCCCCCTCATTGGGATCATTTCTAGCAGTCACATGGACCCTGGTACTCCAACAGGCATATGTGAACCAACAATAATTATCTTTTTTAGTATTTTTATCCCTCCTTCCTAGTTAATTTTATTAATGTTTTCACTTAATTAAGAAACTCACCAATGGGATCCTCCTGGCGGCCACTTTGTGTTCCGACACCCACTGTGAGCCACTCACCCAGTGTACCTAGATTCTTACCCATAAATGAAACATCATAAATGCACCAAAAAATTACATGAAATCATAAATCATTCCTTTAAAACATCATATTTCCATTTGATTAGGTTTAGGTGATCACTAGTTATCCTAATCCACCAGACAACCATAAACTCTAATCTATCATCCAAATTGAATTCAAAGAATATAAGTAGGCATCAGAGTGAACCAACATGATATCATAACCATATTAAGTATAATAAAGCTCCAAAAGAATAAAAAATAAGACCCTAAAAGCCTTTGGTGACCTACCAACCTCTAGCACTTGATAACTCCTAAAATTCATTTATTTCAAACAATGGTTAAATACCAAGAATAGTTATCAATAAAAAATAATTCATAAGTTCCACAAAACCATAAATTAAGACAATCACTTCAGTGAGAATCTATAAAATATCATTATAGACATTATATTCAATTTTTGTGAAGATCCAATGGTGGGAAAGAAAGTTATGGCTTAGGTTCTTAAAAAACATCATAGTTAGGGTTCAAACCTGCCTTCACTAAAATGGTTGTAACTTTCATAAAACATAATAAAAATACACAAAACCAATGGGAAATTAAAGATAAGAAATAGGACCATCTTTGATATCAAATTAAAGTCTTTAAATAACTTTTACAATCCATGCCATTCAGATAAAATTGACTGTAAATTCAGAACCTGGAATGGACAGGTTTAGTCTGCTATAATGTACATAATAGGGAATAAACTCAACCCCAAAAAGGAAATATGAGAGATACCCATTTGAACTCTCTAAATTTTCCTTCTAGAAAAACAACAAAGAAGAAATATAGACTCAATTTAGATTATTGAAATAACAAATCTCCAAAAATGGGTTGCTAAAAACCCTAGGAAAACACATGGCAATTTTCACAAAAAGAAACTCAAAACTTTTAAATAATTATAGGAATGGAAAGCACAGATATAATGAATCATGATAACATATAAATGTATCCATATTGTATCAGATAAATAATGAAATCAATAAATTCAATCCATACTTCAATTCCTACGAAGATTCAACCGAAGAAAGAGGAAGGAGACAAAGAGAGGAAAACAAATCCAATTTGAGATGCACCATTCAAACCCTCTCCACTTTCAGAAATATCCATGAAAAAATTAGAACCAATTACACAACAAAAAATACATCTCTCAACCCTTGAAACTCTCATTTATTACTCTCTCCCCAAAATAAATAATCTTAAAAATCCTTAAATAATTATGCTCACAAACCCTCTCTCTCAAATCATAAGTTATTCTCCAAAAATCTCCATGAAAAGAACAACCAAGATCTCCTCAATATTGCAGCCCATCTCCCCCCTCAAAAGAAAAAGAGATTCCATATAAATAGGTTTCCCAAAGGTAACGAACCCCCAACTAACTCTTCACTAATGGGCATTAATAAATAATATAATATTATTATAAACTCACAATCATTTCTTACTCAAATATGGCTTATTAAACACTTTTATATTCATTCACACACATATTTATTATTACCATAGTATGTGACATATATATATATATATATATATATATATATATATATATATATATATATATATATATATATATCACTTATCCACATAATTAATAATTAGCAAATGAGAATACTATACCTCACATTATTTAATATTTAATTATTAATAATGCAATACTTTACCTAATGCAAAATATATACACCATAAATAATACCGTGAAATTATAATCTCTCTCTCTCTCTCACACACACACACATATACATATGTGTGTACCCATATATATATACATATATAGATATATACCAAATACCGAACATTGTAACCTATATGATTATGAAGTAGTCAATCAAACATTAATATTATCATATATTTTACTTTTTATAGAATAAGCACTATATATAATAAAGGTACATGATTCAAAGTAAATCTAGTCATCCAGAGAGGCCATAACAATCAACTATAAAATACATAGAGATAACTCCATGATCAAACAATGTCAATCACAATGAACAAGGAAAGCAAAGACAAACTTATGATCAAGCATAAAACTCTGAAATAAAACATAGCAAAGATAAACTAAGAATCATCCCAAGAAGGAGAAATAAATGAGATAAATAAACAAATTATACAACCACATAAATACAAGGAGTAATAAGCCCAACCATACCCAACTAGGTGAGGTGATTCTGGGTTATTCACCCCGACAGCTAAATGACAAACTAGGAATCACAATGTTCCTAGATTTGATAATGGAAAAAGGGAGACTCATGCAGGGACCTTTGTACTATCTCCATAAAAATAACCATCAAGGATTTGAGGGCATGCTCAGACCTATGGAGCCAGGTGAAGTGGATGCTCATTACCTGCAAATTTGCATCATCGAGATGATTAAAGTATATATTTATACATAGGTAGATAGTGGAAGACAAGGAGGGGAAGTGTGACATCGTGTAGATCTCCCATAGAAGTGACTATGACCGCCTCCCCTCTCCTACATGCATGCTAAATAAGATTCATTCTAAAACATGATTCATTAGTACTATTAGCACATAGATGAATACAACCATGAAAATGCAGTAAAAGAAAGTAAATCATCATCAATGATAATGCAAAATTGACATGTAAGCATAATCAAGGATATAAGCAATATTTATGAATCATTACTCGGAAAGATAAATCTCATAATTAACCAAAAGGGATAATCCAAATCATATATATTGCTTATATATATATAAGCATAATAGATAATGGCCCTGAATATATTAATCAAAGGAGAAGCATAATGTGTCAGTCCAAAACATCTTATCATCTAAATCTAGTAAGGTAAGGAAGAAATATAAAGTCCATAAATGATAGAATGCCACAATCCTATCCAATCTCAAATATAACCAGTAGGACCATCATGAAGGTTACTACAAGAACAAGATCATAATCCAATCACATAAATAAGGTCAGTCTCATAGTCACATAACAAACATAAGAGATAATCATGATCATGCATGCAATCATAGAATGATAATCATGGCAATTTAAATCATAATGATTTAAGGAACCTGACCATTAAGGAGATCTTGAAACCATAGCATTTGTTTATTAATTAGGGCATAAGTGTCCAAGTATCATAATTAACCTTTAGTCATTATAAGTAATTTGTTTAAGATAATCATAATAATTGCTAAGGAGTACTTCACATAGTAAACATATAGATCTATTGGGTGACCTCATAAAAACAAGGCCCTAAAATATCACAAACACATAAGAAGGGATGAATACAGATGAATGTACCATAAAACATTTAACATTGCCAAAATTAGAATGTAAAGTTATTATAGTTTGAATAGAATGGATTACATGAATACCTCAAGTAGAATCATATTCTTGTCCAAGCATAAAAGTCTCTACAACATTTCCCTAACTTCCAAAGGCATATTAAAACATGTCGGGGTTGGAGGGATGTTACACCTTGTTCAGTACGTACTTGAGAGGATCAATCTTGGCTATCAGTTGTGTGGAGTAAGCCAACATGTAATGTTTGAATTTATGGGAATCCAATACAACCACCAGGCAAGCCTTCTCGATCATTATATAGTTGAGCTCATAAGAGACTAGTGTTTAGCTGATATAATAGATAGCTCTCTCACATCCTTGATCATAATGTTGTGCAAGCAAAGCTCCCAAAGAAGAATCCATAGTTGAAATGTAAAGAAATAAGGGCTTTCCAGGAGTAGGAGCCATTAATATTGGAGGATTAGCTAGGTACTCTTTTATCTGCTGGAAGTGTTTTTTGCAATTCTCGTTCCACTTGAATGTGACACCTTATGAAAAGTCTTGGTGAAGGGTTGTGCCTTATTAGCTAGCTGAGAAATAAATCTTCTGGTGGATCATAGTTTTCCATGCAATGTCCTCATTTGACTGATGTTTCTTGGGGGTTGCATTTTCATTATAGCCTTGACTTTTGCTGGATCTACTTCAATTTCACAGGCTAAGACTATGTATCCAAGGAGCTTTCCAGAGGTGACTCTAAAAGTGCACTTCTTAGGATTATGCCTTAATTTGAATTATTCCATTCTGGTGAAGATTTTGTCTATGTCGACAAGGTGAATGTCCCTAATAGCAGATTTTGCCAATGTATCATTGACATACTCCTCCATACTTTTGTGAATCATGTCATGAAAAATAGTTGTCATTGCCCACTGATAGGTGGAACCAACATTATTTAAGCCAAAAGGCATGAAATTCCAGTAGAAGGTTCCCCACGCATAAGTAAATATTGTCTTTTCTTGATCTTCAGGTGTGATGCAGATTTGATTGTAGCCCGAGAATCCATCTATTAAGGAATACATCTAAAATCAAATAATGACATCTACAATCATGTCAATGTTGGGCAATGGAAAATCATCCTTAGGAAAAGCCTTGTTTAGATCCTTGAAGTTTTTGCAAATGTGTATGGACTTGTCAGCTTTGGATACTAGCACAATGTTAGATATCTAGTCAGCATAGACTATGGCTTGGATGAATGTGGCTTTGAGTAATTTCTCGAGCTCAGCTTTAACTAGTAATGTTATATGTGGATGCATTTTTATTAGATTTTATTTAATTGGTTTGATGGTTGCAGAAATAGATAAATGATGCATAATAAGGTTTATATCCAAGTTGGTCATATCAGAATAAGACCATGTGAAATTAATCTTATTTTTAGTGAAGAACTGAATGAATTTGTGTTTCTCTTCTTCAAGTAAGGATTGTGCCATATGTATTATTTGGGGATTGTCAGTTGAACCCAAATTTATTTGTTGTGTAGGCTTTATAAGCACTGATGATTGTTCTTGAAAATGCTCTGGAAGGATATCAAGTATCCCATCTACAAGCGCCTCGGAGAGCTTTTCACCATTGGATGTGAACAGTCTCACAATAGGTAATGATAATCATGCCACTGTCTCTCTTAGGAATAATGTATTCATACTAAGGATTACTTTTCCTATCATGAAATGCATTTAGATTGTCAACCTAGGGATGTAGACTTGAAATGGGATAGCACAGTTTGTGCACCAAGTTCCTCAAAGAGTCATACTACCTATGCTACAAGAAGATAAAATGCATGAAATAAACCTATGCTATTGTTGCAAGAAAGTAAACACACTTAACTACTCAATGAAATTACTACTGAAAGCTTATAAACTTATCCTAAGCCTGTCTAACAACTCAAAGCATTCACTATGTTTATCTCTGCAAGTGTTGCAGGAACATTCACATTAGTAATGCTGCAGGAGTAAAATAGTAACTTCTACTTGAAAGCACAGGAAAATACATAAAGTACTTCTACTCTATCCTAATCTAATCCACCTCCCAAGTGGGCCCCCTTGGTTGGCTTTTGCTAACTACTAACATAGAAGATACTCCAAAATCACTCTTTCATTATATTCTCAGAAACTGATTACATAGTAATGGAACAATACATGAAGAACATAAAAGAGTAACTTTGTTATACTTAAAGACACATTCAAATATATTTTATCATTACCTAACTAAACCAATCAAATCCCTTTATATAGAGGGTTGATGCTTATTAAAAGCATGAAAGTAAAGTCTAACTAAGTCTTCGCCATAGAAGGAGGAAATATAACAACCACAACATATTACAATAAAGAGCAGATAACAGAATGAAAAGCACTGAGGAAATATAGCAGAGTTGTTTCCTATATTCTCTAGAATGATGGCTCCTTTCTAGTAGCGGCATGATCCTCAGAATTGTGCTGGCTTTCTCCATCATGGCTGGAACTCCAACACCTCCTCTTCAATGCATTCGATCCACTCCTAGTTGCTCCTTATTTTCCTAGAAAGTTAGTAACATGTGGTATATGTATATACAAGTCAACATTTAAATTCCTACCCAAATATTAGAACATAGATTAAAGTAGCTATATGAAGTACTGCAATTTATATATAATATTCAGCAAAACATGTCATTCTAACTATCCATAATCTCTATGGTTCTAACTGTACTTATCACAAGTTCTCATTGGTATAGGTTCATAAATGTATTGGAAATGTTTCAACAAAGCATAAAGATTATAACAAAATAGAGACAATAAATTATCTCATCATCTACCTCCTACTAAACATAATGCTTGTCCTCAAGCATTACATTTTCTAGCTATATATATGAAATCTCCAATAGTTATCTTTCCCTTTTTCCCACTCTTAAAAGTATACTAGAATCCTCGTGTCCTTGCCCAGTAATCTGCACGATGATCCTCATGCGAATGATCTAATCTGGTGGCATTGATATCATATAGCGGCCATAAGAGTGTAGGTGGTTGGAAGGATAATGGAATCCATAATTCTCATCTAGTCGGACACCCCAATTGCATATACCTAGTTGCTCTGTTTGTAGCTACTTCAAAGTTGATTGGGCTATGTGGCTCTGTTTTCTTGAAGCCCTCTAGTAACCTATTCCATCGACTCCTTACCCCTACAAGAGCTCTCTAAAATGAAAAGTAGGGAAATCCTTAACATTCCCTATATACCCTGTCTCTGAGTGCAAAGAAATTTTCCCTGATTTCTAGTTTCAGCCTTCCATAGGTTAGGTTGACCCAATCTCGTAAGAGGACATCAGGTTTGTTTGATTCAGCCCTTAAGGGTAAGGGTTTAGATTTCTCTAGCTCTCTATAATTATTCAGCTACCTATCATAATTTCTCTCATTGTGCATCCATGACATCAGAGCTCTCAAATGGATATCACCTATGTAGAGCAAACGGTTCCACTCAGTTTTATGAGGAATAACAAAGTTATGCAAATAGAGCTCATAGAGTAAGTTTTGTTGACATAGAGGGAGAGTCTGGTATAATCCATAAAATTCCTAAGCTAATTTAAATTCGCAGTCTATACCCTTCATAGTCATCATGAGCTGAAACAAGAGGAATTATTCTTTAAACAAATGGCATACACTCTAGGAGGTGGCCTATAGGCTATAACCTGATCAGCTAATTTGAGAGCTTGGTCCATTTGTTGCTTATGTTTATTTACCTATTCCTTAAGATCTTCAATCTCCTCTTCCTTATCATCTATCTCTTTTTGCATCCCATTTCTTTCTTGTTTCCACCAAGTTCTCTAGAAAAAAAATTGATTATATAAATTAAAGAGTATAAATTGTATTGTTGGAGGGCCAAATTCTTGCAGCTGGGTTTTATGTCTTCTCTTTTCCTTGGAAACCTGTTGAAAATACTCAGTAAACCATGTTGATTTTTAGGGCATAATAGACATATTGGAATAAATAGGATACAATGGAGGAGTCATTTGTACATCCTCAACAATGCTTTCTTGTGCCTCATTAGGGCTTTGCTCAGTTGTTCCCAGATCATCATGTGGTATGCTACCAAAAGGTTCTTGTAAATTTTGGGATTCTTGCAAATTTTTGGGAGATGAAGATACTTTTGTCTGCTTGGGGGAATTATCATAAATGTACTCAACAGAAGGCTCTGTGGTAGGTTTTGATATTGGAACACTTGGGTTTTCAGGGGAAATTGGAGACACTTGTCCTCACATCCGAGGACTTCTTTGCACTGTTGTTTCCACAATCTTTGCAGTTTTATTTTTGCGGGTTATTTTTGGTCTTTCCACTACAGGAGCAGATGCTGTAGGAACATATGTTGCAAGATTCGACCTTTTTCTTTTATTTCTTTGAACTGTAGGGTTTTGAATTTCACTCTCAAGGTCAGGGGTTTCTTCTCCAATTTTATGTTTTCCTTCCCTTGTGGAAGAAGTAGGAACATTGCTTTCTGGAGTGGGTGTAGGTATATTTTCTTGAAATAATTCTGGCTCTTTTTCTTTTGTAGATGTTTCTACAAAGGGCTCAGAAGATTCTACATCATTTTCTAGGGGTTGTATTATTTTATGTTGAACAAATTCTGACCATGTCAAGGGAGAGACATCCCTAAGAGATTTTTCAACTAGCAATTTTATTAGGGCATGGTGGGTAACAAAATTTGCATTCCTCTTTTAAGTCTCCTCAGTGCTAATGCTCAACATATTGTACAAGAAATTAGGGACACTAACTGAGAGATTATGCCTTGTGCAACTAAGTAACATAAAATGATGAGCATGCAAGTTTGAAAATCTTCCCTCATAGGTTAGGTACCTGATAATGTGCATTGCTAGCTCATTGAACGATGGAGGAAGAGACATTCTTTTGCACCCTTGCTTGGTAATCTCCAGTGAAGGATCACTTGGAAGGGAGAACTGGGCTTGAGATGACCTAGTGTCATGTTCATTGGGGTAATGCTCCCAAATTGCTAGCAACCCAGTGACCTCTGCTATTCTCTCTTCTGTTGCAACAACCGTTAAACCCCATACGGTTATCTACCCTTTGTCAAAGGTTTTCATAAATTCAGCTGCAACTTCCTCATTAAAATCTGACAATTGAATAAAATAGCCCAACCACCCACATGCATTAAATCTCCTGACTGCTTCTATGTCTGCAAGTAAGAGACCATGATGTACTGGTTCTCATCTCTGCAACTACCCACCCATTTATTTTCAATATCCAGCCTCCAAATTTTTTCTCACCAATTCCTCTGTTAATCTTTCAATCTCTCGTGCTCTGCAAATACCTTCTTTCCTTCTTGAGATTCAAATGCTTTTCTTGAAAACACCGACTTTCTCTCTTAATTCCTCTGTTATCTTAGCATGAAAAAATAATAATGACATTTTAAGAGAGGACATTATAAATTTAACTATGAGTTTCCACACAATTTAATTATAATTTGTTAGAATAACTAAGAAGGGGGTGAATTAGTTATCCAGTGTCCCAAATCAAAATGTATAATTCAAAACACCTTCTTTAATTTCTGCTCATCGGTAAGCAATAATAACTCTCACTGTCTGTGCTTTTACCGATTACCAGTCTAATACTCATAATAGTTTACCGATCAAATCTAACATGTAACATGTAAAGAATGATAACAAACAAATATCACAATCAACACATAACACAAGAGATTTAACGTGGAAACCCTGTAAAGGGAAAAACCACCGGGGACTAGCAACCCAAAATTGTTCACTCTTCTGAAGTGAGGTCGGTTAAGACCCAACCTTGTTAAAGGTTACAAACACACTATCAAGTGTGACCTTGTTAGAGGATTTTAGACTAGAAGTTATCGTCCAACCAGCATTCACTATGGGGTTGACAGGATAACAATGTTCATTCTATGAATGATACATCATAAGACTTTCAGAGTCAACTCGGTTAAGAGATTTAGACTGTATACAATGGTTAAATATGTAACAGTAAAATGACCTGCCTTAATACAACTTCAATTGCAGATTACAAATCAATATTTAGTCCATACAAATCCTTCTGATCAATATTTCACTTCAGATTCAATACTATATCAACTTACTATCCATCGATAATAGCTCTTTGTAGCTCAGTAACTGTTCTACAGCTCGGTTCTCACTAACCAGTATGATCATAATGCATGAAAGCTTGTTCATGCGAAATTCCTGCAGCTTCTTCTTCTTCCAGCTCTCTTTCATAAATAAACTCTATTCTCTTATATAGATGAGTAAATCATTTTCTTCTCCACCATCAAATATTGCCGCTTAATCATATTCATAGATTTTTTCGCTTAAAACTTTCTTGGTACTTGTGTCAATAACACATTTCAATCTGCTCTGTTAGATCTTCCTTAAATTTTGTCAGCCGTCGATCTTTGTAACAAACATTATTTGTTACCTCGATGTTATACTCTTGCCAGCTCATCAATCTTATTAGCTAAACTAATCATTTAATTCATTTTGTTCCACTCGGTTAACAAAGAATGCGTCGGTGAACATTGCTCAGTTAATACTATGGTCGGTATACACTACACTCCGTCGGTGTATACTAGAAATGCTTCATTTATCGACAACACTTCTTTGTGTCTTTCAACTCTATACTTCATTATAGATGAATGCAACATAATAAAGTCAATATCATCAAGTCATAGACTCATCAAAAAGTTACTCAATGTGTTCCTTATCCTCATCTATCTTGTACATATTTTGTCATGTAGATTTCTTTGTTCTTCATCTCTTTTCCACCTTTCTTCAGATGTCTCGGTGTAGTAACTTACAAGATAAGTGATGTCGAACTAGTTGACATCAATGACAACATAATATTCATTTAATCATATTCCATATCTAATCAACAACTTCTCAATGATCTTGTAATCACAGATCCTTCAATCAGATTCCAAATTAGTTGTAGTCCAACATAATCTTTTTTGGTCACATCAACTTTAGAAAATCGGGATTTGTGGTATGACAAATGTGTGAGAATAAAATCTCTTAATGAAACAAGACCTAAGTACAACTTTGAAATGACAAGGATAGCTTAGTAATGACATTTGGAACTTAATACACTTCCCCTTCCCCCTAAGAAATAATTACAAGTGTCCTCACTTGGCACATTCAACATGGGATGGGGAACTGGCATAATGCCTAAATTATATATTTATTTCAGTACTATATATAATTACCGAGATCTATGTGCTAAAAGTGAGTAAAGATTGAAGAATTTGTATATGATAGTTGATTACCATACACACACATCGGAAGGTGGTGAGAGTTAAACAATGCTGGTGGCTGCGTGTGTTAGCTGACGTGTCTCTTTATTAAAAACATTGGAAATAGAAAAAGTGGATGACGTGGATTGTGAGTGGATGGAAGAGACAGAAATGGAATGGGTTGGATAGAAGAACAAATAAAAATGAATGGAGAAATGGACTTCATAGGAAATGAAGTTTTTTTTATGGTCGGTCTTTTAAGGCATGTTATTTTGAAGCTACAGGAAGAAGGTTTTCACCTTCTGTTGTATAAAGTGTTACCTGTTGCGCTGCTGAGGTATGATTGTTGAATTATTGCAGGAAGTCCTCCTTTGTTTGGTGATTATGGTACAAGCACAACTGATGTCTGTTGATGAGTAGTTTGAGGTGCACTAGATCTATTGTGGTCAACTAGACTGCTCCATTGTCGAAGACATATTCAATTTCATAAAGTCTCAACCATCTGGTTTGTAGATTTCCTGGAATCTCCTTGAATATAGAATCATACAATAATGCCTAATCACCCACATGAAATTGCTTGCTCTTGATATGGGAATCATGCCACCTCTTCCTTTATTTCTATATGAGCTTTGTGTGCTCCAATGTGGATTTATGTATTTCATCTAAGGAATTGAGGTGTAGAAGGTGTTCTATCTGTGCTACATGAAGATTGATATTTAATTCCAGTGTTGTATGCAATGTCTTGTGCTTGAACTCAATTAGTAATATTTCCACCTTCTCTTCTACTAATTCGAATGGGGTGAATCATGTGGTTGTCTTCCAGGTTGTGCGGTAGGCCCATACTACTTCTATGAGTCGGCTGCTCCAATCTTGTTGGTGCAACTGAACTATTTTTGTTAAGATGGCCTCAATTTCTCTGTTTGTGACCTCTGTCTATCCATTTGTCTATAGATGGAATAGGCTAGACTTCTGATGCCTAATATTGTATTCTTTCATTAGTTCATTGATCAGATTTGAAGTAAATTGTGCTCCCTGGTCAGTTACAAGTTCTCTTGGCACTCCATAATGGGTGTAGATATCCTCATATAGAAACTTTGCTACCTTTTGATCTTGTGCATGTTGCATGGCTTTCACTTCCACCCATTTGGTCATATAATCCATGCATACCAGGATGTAAGATTTCCCATTTGAAAGAGGATCTATTGGACCTATGAAGTCCATGCCCCATTTATCAAATGGTGTTACCACCACTTGTGGGTTGAGGGGCATTTCATCTTATTTGTTTGGATGACCCATCCTCTGGCATTTATCACATTTTCTTGTATAGTTAGCTACATCCTTGTGAAGTGTTGGCCAGTAGTAATGTGTTGTTAGGATCTTTAGAGTTGTCCTCTTGGCTGCAAAGTGGCATCCACATGGTTCATCATGACAAGCATGGAGTATATCATATGTCTCATCCTCTCATGCACACCTTCTCATGATTTGGTTTGGACCAATATAAAATAAGGTGTTATCAATCTAGGAGAATTAGAAACTTTTCTCTACAAGCATCTATTTGTCCTTTGGAGAGAAATGTGGAGGAATTTTACTAGCTGCAAGGTAATTAGCTATGTCTACATACCATGGATTATTGACATCAATATGAAATAGGTGTTCATCAAGGAATGTATCATCAACCAGAGTAGTGTCTATATCAGGATTCTGAATTTTGGACAAATAGTCAACCACTACATTTGCTTTCCCGGGTTTGTCAATAATGGTTATATTAAATTACTGCAAAAGAAGAAGCCATCCTGCTAACTTGCCGGTGATAGCAGGTTTGTTCATTAGATACTTGATTGTTGCATGATTAGTGTGAACAAAGATGGGATAAGCTATTACATAGTGGCATAATTTGTTTAAGGCATAAACTACAACTAGTAGTTCTTTTTCAGTTACTGTGTAATTTAATTCTGGTCCATGGAGGCTCTTACTGATATAGTAGATGGAATTTTCAAGGTTACTAGGCTTTTGTCCTAACACAACACCTATTGCATAGTTGCAAGCATCTGTATGTATGTGGAATGGGAGAGACCAATCAGGTCCTTTAAGGATTGGTGCAGTTGTTAAAAGTGACTTGAGCTATAGGAAGGATTCATCACAAGCTGATGTCCATATAAACTCAACCTCTTTGGTAAGAAATGTGTACAGAGGACTAGCTATTTAATTGAAATTTTGAATAAAACACCTATAGTAGCCAGCATGTCCTAAGAAAGATCTTATATCTTTTTGCTTAGTAGGTGTGGGTAATGTGAGAATTACCTCAATTTTGGCTAGGTCTACTTGGATTCCTGCTGTTGAAATGAAATGTCCAAGTACAATGCATTCATGCATCAGCATAAAATATTTCTCACTATTGAGTGAGAGATTGTGTTCCTTGCACATAATCATTACCTTTTCTAGATTTTGTAGAGCTTCTTCAAATGTGACTCCAAATGCTATAAAATCATCCATGTATATCTCCATGCAATCTTGTGAAATGTGAGCAAAAATACTAATTACAGCTCTTTGGAATGTTGTTGGAGCATTACACAACCCAAATGGTAGGAAAAAATATGCATAAGTCCCCCAGGTACATGTGAATGTAGTCTTTTCCTGGTCCTTTAGAGCAATACTAATATGATTATATCCGCTATATCCATTAAGAAAGGAAAAATACTTTTTACCAACTAAAGTATCAAGTACTTGATCAATGAAAGGTAAGGGGAAATGATCTTTCTTTATGGATCTATTTAATTATCTGTAATCTACACAGATTCTCCATTTACCCCCCTTTTTGGGCACTATGACCAAGGTTGATACCCATTTACTATCAGATATAGGATAAATAAAGCCAGCATCTAGCAACTTTTGTAACTTTGTTTTGACTATCTCTCTTAATGTTGGGTTAATCCTCCTTTGAGGTTGGTGGAGTGGTAGACTTCCTTCATTTATATAGATCCTAGGAGTTTTGTTAATTGCTCCAACTGCTATGAGGGTAGCTTGTTATTTACATGGAGGTTATGACCCTTGGAAGCTCAACAGTAGTAGTAAGGTCAAGGATGGATACTTTAGAGATATGAATTGTGACTATTTCACAGGGTAGTAACTGATGGATAATATTGGGTTTTGAAGGCAAAACATAGTCCTCAACATGGTCCTCATATGTAGTTAACTCCAACACAGAGCTCTCAGATATGTCTTTGATCACAACACAATCATTATTAAGAATGCTCTGAATTACTGCATCTTCCTCCTGCAACTTTAGAAAGGATTGCCTATATAACATCATGAGATAAACCACAAAGTTTAACTCTTCTTCTCCATCTCCTAAATCTTGCCATATAGGGATGCTTAAATCTGGCTGGGGTTGAGCTAGACGATATAATGCTAGTTTCTTAGTTGCTTGCCCATCTTGTCATGTTCCCTAATCTACAACTAATGTTTTCATTAGCGGTTGCTAACCATGGACATCCTAGAATAACAAGGTACCGATAAGATTAACCTTGGTGATAGAATCATGAAATTAGTAGGATATTCCCAGGAATCTAGGACAACTATTATGTCTTATATCATCCCATTAGGGGTGACAGTAGAACTATCTGCCAATTGCAAGATTGTTGGAGTAGATCGTAACCCTTCTATACTTAGTTTATTCATAATATCCTTAGTCATTACATTAATGGTAGCACCTAAGTCTATTAAAACATTTTTGACAGACTGACCATTAATGATGATGTTAACAACTGGACTTCGATGATCAAAATATTTTGGAATTACAAGTTTTCCCAACATAATATCAACTAGTTGTCCTATAACATGAACTATTTTGGGATCCATTTTCTTTCATCCAGGATTTTTCAGACAAGCTTCCTTGATTGTTTTTCCATAGATAGGAACATCTTTAATGGCTTGAAATAGAGGAATCTAGACATGCATATTTTTTAGTTGGTCAAGGATATCAAATGGCTAGTCTTCTTTTGGTATATGTTTGTCCAGGCTAAGCCTCTGAGGAAAAGGAGCTTTTAATAATGTTTGATCATTAGGTGGATTGGAATCATTAGTTGGGGAAACTATATTTGGCAAAGCATTCTCTAGAAATGGTACTGATGCTGTAGGAAGGTCTGGCACTTCAGTAATAAGAGGTGGTTCAGGTGCAGGCAAGGTAGTACCTGATATTAAGTGTACATTTTCTATTTTGAGTGCATAAGCAGGATACTGCCGAGCATTAGTAGCATACATTTGTTGTTGTTGTTGTTGACTATTTGGATTGGGTTGTGACTAAGTAGGTATATGTGTATAATTTTGAGGACTTGCATTTGTAGGTGGTGGCATAATTGCAGGTGTGTTCATTGGAGGTAGAAAAGATGGGTTCTAGGATTCAGATTAGGCCATTGTTGAGGTCCTCTCCACTGGTTACTGGGCTGCCAATTTCCTTGTGGTGATTGCCATTGGTTTGGAGGTTGTGGCCATTGGGGTTGTTGTAAGAATTTGACTAAGGCAAAGAATAAAATCCAAGATCTAGAAGCTCAAGAGATAGTACAAGAGAGATAGGAAAAATAATCAAATAATTGATTATAGCTAATTGAATTGATTACAAAGTAGGAGTGCCTAAATATATAGGCAATGCAATAAGACTACATGATAAGGAGATGATAAGATATCACCCACACAAGGTGGAATCACATGTCCACCAAAGGTGGATCATCCTCCATTGTACATGAAAGTATGTGAAGCATGTGCAACAATGAGAGGATGATAATGTGATAAGAGCACTAAAGGTGGATCTCACACACAAAGAGGTATGTGATGACAACTATCACACCTAAAGTGGAAATTCTCCTAACCATGTGTTAAAATAAAATGCAAACTCCTAGGTGTCACAATGACAACTAATATGAAAATGCATTATCCTAAGTAAACTTAAGTAAAGTGTAATTATTGAACATTTAATTACACCAACAGTTCTTGTGGATTAAACCACTAGTTCTGTTGATTATTGGACCAGACACTATTCCATGTAGGTTGAGTATACTGAGGAGGACTTTGGACATTCTGATTTTTCCATTGACTATTATAAGGATTTGAAATTTGTAGTGGATCTTGAGGCATACCTTGTCTCATGGCCCATGGCTGACATTGAGAAACAAAGAAAACTTGCTCATCCTCTCCTTCTATATTTAAGTACTCAGTTGGAAGGTGCTGATTCTCCAGGTTCATGACCAGCTTGTAGTGACAATCCTTCTTTTTCTTATGGAAATGGGGACAATATTCAATGAGCTATACCTCCGTGTCTGCATGCTTCTTCTTGGCAGTCATCATGTCCAGTTATGTAGAGACATCATTAATGATGTCTTTCTTGAAGTCTGATAGCAAGTTTGAGATTTCTATCTTGGAAATACTGGACCCACTTCCTTTTAAAAGTGTTGGACATAATCCTCTACCCTTCTTTACTATTGCTATAGAATAATTCAAATAAATCTTCTTGAGATCATCCCAAGAAAACTGAGAGATATCTCCTCCAGCCATAAGGTCTAATGCTTCAAGACAGTTATCATTCACTCCTCTTAGAAAGATTAGCTTTTGTGAATCCTCCTGCACTGCATGTTGAGGATTCTTCTGCAGATTGTATAAGAAGTGTGATATGTAGTCCTCCAGGGTCTCATCTTCCTTCTGTGACATTGTAAAGATGTCATCTCCTTTTAAATCACCTCCTTTGTAGTATTCCTTATATTTTTATAGAAATAAATCTCTCATTCTAGCCTAATCAGTTACTGTATTCACTCCTAAGCCCATGAACCATCTGAGGGATGACAACTTCTATGTGGCTAGAAATAGCTTAAGCTTATGACTATTAGTGTTATAGTCAAAACTTCGACATAAAATGTCAAATTTGAACAAAAAGGTGTCAAGGTCCTTTGTAATTAGGCCATAGAACTTTGGAAGGGCTGAAGCATGTATCTTTTTGAGATTAGGATTGTTGATAAGACTTGGAATAGGAAATGGAAATGTAGGAGCTGCCATTACTAGAGGTACTGGATAATGAAACTGCGGCTGGTAACTATTATTAACCAAAATGTTTTGGTCAATAGGTGGTCCTGGATTGGATTTATTGAGCAAACTAACTAATATATCTACAAAATGGTGAAGGTCAAATGGATCAAGAGGATCTCCTTCTATTGAAGATGATGCAACAAACTCAGGACTTGTGTTGAGAAATGGTAACTCAAGTTCTTCAAATTCTTCTTTTAGTTTAACAGGTTCTTTAGGGAGAAATCTACCATGGACATCTCACCTTCTTCAATGCATGCAAGTGAGTTGATGAGCTTGTGAAGCAAGCTCACAACAACTGACTATTGACTAAGAACAAGAAACTTAAAATAAATGAATCATTAAGGTTCTCAATTTGACACCATCCCCGACAACGCCACCTAAAATGAACAGTCTCACAATAGGTAATGATAATCATGTCATTGTCTCTCTTAGGAATAATGTATTCATACCAAGGATTACTTTTCCCATCATGAAATGAATTTAGATTGTCAACCTAGGGACGTAGACTTGAAATGGGACAACACAGTTTGTGCACCAAGTCTCTCAAAGAGTCATACTACCTATGTTGCAGGAAGATAAAATGCATGAAATAAATCTATGCTATTGCTATAGGAAAGTAAGCACACTTAACTACTCAATGAAATTACTATTTAAAGCTTATAAACTTATCCTAAGCCTATCTAACAACTCAAAGTGTTCACTATGTTTATCTTTGCAAGTACTGTAGGAACATTCACAATAGTAATGTTGCAGGAGTAAAATAGTAACTCCTACTTGAAAGCACAGGAAAACATAGAAAGCAATTATACTCTATCCTAATCTAATCCACCTCCAAAGTGGGCCCCCTTGGTTGGCTTATGCTAACTACTAACACAAAAGATACTCTAAAATCACTCTTTCATTATATTCTCAGAAACTGATTACATAGTGTTAGGGTCAGTTAGAGTCGCCATGTTAAAAGTGTCTTCGACCCTTGTTTGTTCATTTTATTTAAAGTCTAGTCTGACATCATCTCCCTGTTATCTTTTCCTCAACAGTTCTCATAGTTTGCTGAGTCATCTAATCATCAAGATAAAGCCTTTGAGATTGTTCCTTAAAATGTCAGCTTTCCATGGTTGAGTCTCTCAAAGCCTATGCTACCTATGAACCACTTCGAACCTCTTTGAACTCCAGTTCAAATTATTTTGAAGTAGTTCAATAAAGTTTTTCTTTCTAATGATTGGTTTATGCAGGTGGACCTCGGTCTACATCACCTTTTTGCAGTGAACCACTTTGAACCCCTTTGAACTCCGGTTCAAAGTAGTTCAAAGAGGTTCAAGGATAGTTAGCAGGTAGATTGATAAGTGAAGTGACAACTGATGGGATAGATGATATAAGTCAATGGTGAAGTAATGGTTAAGTTACCAATGTGGACAGTCTTGATTTGACGGGAGCCATGGGGCAAGCCTGAGGTAGAGTTTTGGGTTACGATTAAGAAAATCTCTAACACAAGTGGGAGATATTGCTTATGGAAAGATTAATGATGATTATAAAGAATGTAGATTTCAAGGATGTCTCACTGCCAAGCCATTACTACTAACATCATTCCAAATTAATGCTCCTGATTAATGCTCATTAAAGTCAATCCTTCATGACATAATCTTTCAAAAATATAAATATCTCTATAAGCTCTGTCTTTCCTGTCATAATCTCACAGAGTCTCGGCTGTGGAAGAGGAAACTAGTTTTTCTTGAGTCTTCGGCAAGTAGGTAGCTTCTGAAAGCTTTCTTTATTTTCTTGTTCCTGTTTGATTATTATTTGTTGAAGAAAGGGGGAGTTACTTTGGTTAGTCTTTCCAGTAAAAAGATGAAGTCTAGCATACATTTTTTTGGGAATTATAAGAACATGGAGTGTCGTGCCCCAGTCATCATAAACACAAACCTTTTAGGGATTAAGGTAGGTGAAATGGCTATTCACCTTACAGACTATGTTGTGGAAGAGTATAGTCTTGCAATTCTTTCGAGCGGATTGCTTGAAGCTGTGGCTTTTCCCCCATCAGTCATTAGCCCAGAGCTAATTCAATAGTGTATCAGTAGATATGATGTTAAGTCCAAATGCATATTGAATGCTGAGGGTCAAACTCTATTACCCCTGAATAGGGAAATCATGATGTCATCTTTCAAAATCCCATAGAGTCTTTTGCCAGCTTTACCCCGACCTAGTCTTTGGCTCAGTTCCAAGAAAACATCGATAAAAATCATAGTCATATTGCCTGAAAATGGACCCAAACTAATTACAAGGGAGGATCCCAATTGCCAAAAATTCTCACCAAAGACCATATGAAGCCACCTATTCAAGATGTGATGGTTTTACTTCATCGGGTAAAGGGTTCAGAGTAGGTTCTCCTCTTTGAAGATTGGATGTTTCACTTCATAGAAATAATTTTGGAAGGGAGACAGCACCTGGATTGGGAAGAAATCATTGCCAGTGCCTTAAGGGATTAACTAAAGTAGGCTCAAGCAATTAAGAAAGAGTTCTTCATGTCCTCTTATTTGATTTATTATCTTGCATGCACACAAGATTTGTGAGCACTTCCACATGGCCCATGGAATGAAGATTTAACTGTTCCTGAGTCCTGTCCTTTGTTGTGAAAAATAGGGTTTTGGGAGATTACAGATGAGTCCATGATATTTTTCTTGGGAGACTGTGTCAACAATTAGCGGGAGACTCAAATCAAAGAATGTCAGTGAAAGCCCAGAAGCTAGTCCAAACCTATGGGATTTTTTATGTTCAATTTCCATGTTTCACTTATATTTGGGTTGGAGGGTTTATGAAGAACCTATAAGGCTCCCTAGGTTTTCTTTTGATTGCTTCATGTTAGTTGAGGTCTATAGGAAATTGTTTGTAGTGATTAAGAACAGTTTGCCAAAAGAAAAATGGGCTCCGATGTTTCCAATTAAATTAGGAGCCTTGGTTTGCAATAACATGGTGGATGCCTCAGTGATAGGTAGCAATTTGGTGAGTTTCCATATGTAGTTCTATCAACCAAGAAAGGGTTTTGATAGTAAAGGCTTTGCTAGACGGGTTCTAAGTCTAAGCATTCACCCATCTCCTAGTTCACACCTTGAAGATCTGTGGGAAGACCTCAGTGATGAAAAGACAGTAATGAAAAGGGATTGTTCAAGACTCCTAGTTCCACAAATTAAGTTGCTACAATTAAAATTTGATACAAGTGGGATAGAGGAAGATAATTCTGAAATCACAGTCTCAAAGGTCAATATTTTAGGAATAGAGAATCCCCTGGCTATAGACTGGGCATGAAAAGAAGATGATGATATAAAACTAAGGGATAGAACTATTTTTAGAATTACAGAAGCTTGGCTGCTAAAGATGAAGTAGAAAAGAACAAAGAACTCCCCTTCTAAAAAGATAAATGCAGACTCTATTTTAATAAATATGAACCATGACTTGCCTAATGTGTCTCCTTTGGTTCCTAATGCAGATAAGGTCTCATCTCCTAAGAAAAGGGAAGCATTCAGTGGACATCCTACAACAATCAGAACAAGAGCTAGAACGAGATCTGAAAGTCACTCTTAGATGGCATCTCCTACATCCAATTACATTGATATTGAAATCACTGAGGAAGAAATCTCTTTTTCACTAGAGCAACAAAGCAAAGGTCAGGAGGTACCTACCAATAATTCAGAGAATCTTCAAGTTGAGAACACACCTTCCAAAACACCTAACAACCAGATGGTTTCTAATCCAATTCCTCCCTGGCTAACAGATTTTGTAAGTAAGAGGAAGAGTTACAAACTAGTTTCATTGCTCGTGAAAGAAATCATCACCAAGTATTCTATTCGAACTCCTAAAGCTAAAAGGATTGAAAGTGATGCAAGAATTTCTACTGATCCCTCTACTGGAAAGGTAATAGAAAAAATAGCAACCTTTAAGCCTAAAGAAGGAGCTCATGAACCTGAAGTAGAAGACTTTGAGGTTACGAAAATGGAACTAGGGGCTTTGAATAGGGACTCAAAAGATCATATCTTCAAGTTCTTGACTGATCATATGTTGAACCAGTCACAAAAGGATGGAAGGAACAAGTGTGAACTGAAACAACTTGTTTTCACTATGGTCGAGTTCATTTCTTCCCTTACTGACATTGGAGCATTGCCACTTGCTTAATCCCCGCAAAGTTTCAATCCTAACTCAATTGAAAGCAAGAAGCTGGTGAAGCAGATGCAGTAGGGTAAAGCCCTAATAGAAACTATGAAAGCTTGGATAGATGGCATCACTGATGAGGGCTGCACTTTCATATAGGAGTTTGTGTCCACTTTTATGGATGGTGAGGCTTTACTTGGCAAAGTACAAACTCTGATTCCTATCTAGGAATTGGAAGAGGAAAAATGTGCAGTAATCTGTACTCAGATACGTGAGATAGAAACTTATGGGGTAACCCAGTTCCTTGCGGAGAATCTAATGAATCTCATTGATCCCTGTATGTTGTTCATTCTGAAGGAAAACCTCAGCTAGAAAGTTTCATTCTTCAAAGCCTCAATTTCACAAATTCGGGTGATAGGAGAAGAGGTAAAGGACATGCATGCTAATGCCTTGAAAGACATCAAGATAGTGAGTCCGTCAGGTATCCTACAAATTGATGAAGGAAATAGGAATGTTGATGCCATAATTAAAGTCTTCGTTGATACCATGGGAGCTTTGAAGGATAATGAAGAGCTAATAGTTCAAGACTTAACTAAGGTTGCCAACATGGAATCCATGTTGATGTTGAATAGAGGACAATTGCCTAAGCAGTTACAAAGAATCCGGGAACTAAAATGGGAAAAGAATACAGTTCGAGTGAAGTTAATGGGGTTAAAGAACTTGCACTTACAGCCGGTACAAGAACTTGTGAATGCTTTTAGAACTTGGAAGTTGGTTAAGACTACCACGTTAGAGGATCTGTGAGTGAAGATGGCGTAGCTCCATGTGATTTTCTAGCTTTTTTTGTTCTACAGACATATGTATTAAAACTTTAGCCTAAATGTGCAACTTGTTTTGTTAACTATTTTCTGCTATGTGTCTGAGAGGCCGATTTTTTTCTGGAGGCTCTCTCAGACTTAAAACTATAAATGTTGGAGCATTAAATGTTTTAAGGGTTAGAAAATACTGATAGAAAAGTAGATAGTTTTCCTGAACAGATAGTTTTAGCAGTCTTTTAAGTTTTGTTATTAAAGAAATAGTTCATGACTTATTTTGAGGAGACTTTGATTCAATCATATATAAATATATAAATGCATGGTTTGATTTAAATCTTTGAATTGAAATCAATAATGTATCAGTTACTTTGAGAGTTGGTACATTTCAGTTGTGCACATATTATTTATGTTTAGTCACTTCTGGATTCTTTCTAGTTATCTCCCTTCAGTCATTTTATTTCCTAAACACCTTTGTTTTAGAAGCAGATTAGTTAATCTTTGTTTCTTCGTAGTTTGAATCTATTGTCTGATTATTCTTGAGATCACCTCAATACCTAAGAGTATCTGAGCGTTCCTTCTACACTTTCCAGTTAAAAGTGTATGCATTTAATTTTATGTTTATAATTCATTGAATATCCTACAAGGAAGCTGAACCTTTAAAATTCAGAGGGAAGCAATCTCTGATGCTTAACCAACTGTTGATGAATTGTTTGTTTTCAGAGGCATAAATTTTTTACTAATTTCATTTTAGAAGAGGAAGACAAATCTATTCGCCAACACATAGTAATGGAATAATACATGAAGAATAGAAAAGAGTAACTCTATTATACTTAAATACACATTCGAATATATTTTCTCATTACCTAACTAAACCAATCAAATCCCTTTATATAGAGGGTTGATGCTTATTGAAAGCATGAAAGTAAAGTCTGACAAGTATTTGCCATAGAAGGAGGAAATATAACAACCATGACATATTACAATAAAGTGCAGATAACAAAATGACAAGCACTGAGGAAATATAGCAGAGCTATTTCCTATATTCTCTGGAATGATGGCTCCTTTCCAATAGTGACATGACCCTCATAATTGTGCTAGCTTTCTCCATCATGGTTGTAACTCCAATGCCTCCTCTTCAATGCGGTCGATCCACTCCCAACTTCTCCTTATTTTCCTCATAAGTTAGTAGCATGTGGTATATGTATATACAAGTCAACATTTCAATTCCTACCCAAATATTAGAACATATATTAAAGTAGCTATATGAAGTACTGTAATTTATATATAATATTCAACAAAACATGTCATTCTAACTATCCATAATCTCTGTGGTTCTAACTGTACTTATCACAAGTTCTCATAGGTATAGGTTCATAAATGTATTAGAAATGTTTCAATAGAGCAAAAAGATTATAACAAAATAGAGACAATAAATTGTCTCATCAAGATGCATTGTTTGTTTTTACTATTTTAGGGTTTGATATTGCCACATAGTGGTTTTCACCATCAAACCACTTGTTCTTTTTTATTTTTATTTCTTTGATTGAGATACTTGATATCCTCCACTACCATATCTCTTCTCATTTCACTAGTGGAATAAGGGGAAGGTTCAACAACATTTAGATAACAGACTAGTTTGTGATTAGTGTCAAAGGATATGAGTTGGATGGATTTAGAAGGGGTCCATTCAATTAACTTGGGATGGATAAGGGATAAAGGTTCAATGGGCATGAGTGTGATTACATTAATATCATCCTCATCATTCATGAATGTTCCTGAGAGGTCAAGAAAGATATCCTCCATAGAGCATTGTCGGTCACGAGCTATCCTAGAAGCATCAAAGGAGTTTAGAGAAGTATTACACAAATCTAACCAAGATAGTCTATTCCTAGAACTGAGCTCATCTTCTTGTTCTTGAATAGTCCCTTGTTCAAAATGTACAAACAAGAACCATCTCAATCCTAGACCTTTTCCATATAGTTATCGTAGGATGAGGTCTTATGTACCCATGGCTCTCTTAATTAGTATAAGATGACCTATAAGTCATGGGAATGATCTCCATAGGAGAATTGAAAGGATCTTCATCAATTTCTTGGCTTTAAGAATTTGAGTTTTCTCCTCTTTCAAAATTTGTAGTAGTGGCATACTTGTGTATGACATCAACCTGAATCTCCATTGTAGCATCTAATAGTGAGTCCCATTCATATTCATGTGAATTTGTTTCACTATTACGATATTGTTTGATGTAGTCATCTAGGGTTATCGTAGGAGGGAGATCATCATCATCACTTTCTTTTATCTCAAGAGGTGTACTTTCACCATCAAGAGCTTGTTCAGTAGTAGTAGTAGTAGAGTAGTCTAGGATACACATGAATCTAGGCATATCTATGACGTGAGAAACATCAACAAGTTTCCCCCAATTAGGATTCATGGGATCAGGTTGAACAATGTTTTTAGCAGCAAGAGTGGTAGCAGTGATTAAATCAAGAGATTGAGTAAGATTTTCTTGATTAAAACCATTTTTTGCTAGGTTTATAGGTTCCACTGGGTCATTCTCTTGAGGTACTTGAGATGGCATATAGGTCTCTCCTTGATAATTTGGACTAGCAGTTTGAATATGCAATAATCTTTCATATGTCATAGTTTGATTTTCTGCCCCTTCTTCATCATTTGAATCCCCATATTGGTCAAATGTCAGAGTGTTGCTACTAGGTTTGTCAAACTTACTTTCATGGTAGCCAACACCAGTATTTTCTTTAGGATTTCTGAATTAAGCATGTAGAGGTTCAAGGAGACCTTTCCCTTTGCCCAGAGGACTTCTCCTATCATATCCCATCTTTTTCATAAGTTGGTAACCTACACCATATTTTTCAGGTGAAACCTCAGCATATTCTACCTCATGTTTAGCTTTTTCTCCCTTATAAAGCCACTACAACACAACGATCTCTTCTTTTTCTAGTTTTAGGGGAACTTTAGCCTTAAACATTCTAGTACCTTCATGTATGATAGGTTTTGTCGCAACTATAGGAGGGAATGAGGGATATGGTCTGTCATAAGATCTTGGGGAAATAGAAAGAGTGTCCACTTAATATTCTCCCATACCAGTAGGTATGACTAATATTATTTTCCCATAATCTGATAATGTGGCTCTTTCCCTTTCTTCTATTTCTTTAGGACTCGACCATACTTTGTTATGAGGAAGCATTCTCTCTATTTGTTTAAGATTATTGTATGTGTATGTAGAGTCTACAAGAATAGTAACTTCAATTTCATTATGAGGAAATTTAATGCATTGATGGTGCGTAGAAGGGACTTCTTTCATTTCATGGATCCATGGGTGACCCAAAAGTATGTTGTATGTTAGAGGAAGGTCCAAGACTTGACAAATGACTTCTCACTGAATAGGAACTACCCGAATGGGCAAGACTACCATGCCTTTTGAAGAACATTCATCTTCATTATGTGCCTTGATTGTTATTTTGCATCAAGGGTCAATAAAATGTTCAGAGAAACCAAGAGCTTTAACCAAATTCAAAGTGCATATATTCAAACCCATGCCTCCATCTATCAAAATGTGTTTAACCCTATGCTTGTGTATAAGGACTTCAATGTGGAGAGGTTGATTATGAGGATGTTTGACGGATTTTTCATCTTATTCTGAAAAAAGTTAGATAATGAGGTGAAGAGAGATGACCAACCATAGACTAGAATTTATCTATGTCCAGGTCCTTGGGTACATTAGCCGCAAGAAGGGCTTGATCAAGAATCTCTCTATGAGCAGGAAGGATTTTTCAACAATTCAAGAATTGAAATATGAGCTGACGTGCATTGGAGTTGGTCAACTAGATTTTAATCACAGGTCATGGAAGAAGTAGTAGGTTTAGACACTTGTGTTATTTTTGGTTTGGAAGATGAGGAGGAGGGTTGACTAGCTCATCATAGAGAAACTTTGCCTTGAGAATGGGTTACTACGTTAGATGACTTAGCCTGAGCCTTGCCCTTGATCTTGATAACATTGATGGTATGGTTAGAGGATGCAAGCATGTGAATCACATTGTCAATATCAAGGTATGTGTAACCAACCTTATTGTCTTTTGCCTTAGAAGAATCCCCTTTCTCATATTTGGGAAAATGATCCTTAAAAGCCTTGTGATCAGTATTCATTTGCGGGGTATCAATCACAATCATCTCATTATCAATTAGATCCTAGATGAGATTTTTGAGCTTCATAAAATCATTATTTTTGTGGCCTTTATTGTGATGGTAATCATAGTAGTGGTTTTCATTCCACCGCTTAGGCTTAATATTAGGATCATGTGGCTTAGAATTGTTAGGCAAAGTGATGATCTTGTTGGTTAAAAGAATCTTCAAGGCATTTTCAAGAGACTCTCCAAGAGGAGTGAAGTGTCTCTTAGGCCTAGGGATCCATGGCCTATCTCTGTTTATTTCAAGTTTAGAGCCTATTTGAGCACTCTTGTTAGCTTTTATGGCAATAGACAAGTTGAAAGCTGTCTCTTTGGGCTTGGTAGAGGTAGACGTTGAGGTCATACCTATAATTTTGTCATTGATGACATATTTGGTTTTGTTCCATAACTTGTGCTTGCCCTTGTTATGTTGGTTGTTAGAAGAGGAATTGTGTTCTTTATACTAAAGAGTGATTTCATTGTCATGAACAAGGACATCCTCTATGCGTATAGATGATTCAACCAATTTGTGGAATGAAGTGTGTGTTTGCATTTGCAATACATGGTTCATCTCAAGAACCAAAGTGTTAATGAATATGTCAATTTTCTCAGTCTCAAGAATCTATCGAGGATATTGAGCAAACATTCTCTGCCATCTCTAGAGGAATGTGATAAAGGATTCTCCCACACATCATCTTGTGTTGCACAAATCAAGCATACATATAGTATGAAAGATATTTTAGGAATATTGTTGGTTGAACTGTTGGACAAGCTCATCAAAAGTTTTAATCCCTAGGGCAAGCAAGGTGAACTAGCTCATAGCCTAGCCACTAAGACTTTGAGGAAAGAGTCTCATCAGATAGGTTTGTTCATGCATAAATTACATGCTTAGAGCACAAAATTCATGCACATGATCTTGAGGATCCTTTTTTCCATCATACATGTCATATTTGGGGATCTCCACCTTGGATGGAAAAGGAAGCATGTAGAGATTGTCAAAATGGAAAGGACAAATTAATTTAAGTGAGTACTTATTAGAGGGTTGGTCCTTATCCTTCTTTAATTGAGAAATATCACAACGTAGATCCTGTAGTTGCTTAGTAAGGACAGTGAGAGGAGACTCTTCCTCTTTTTGTAGTAAGGCATCGACATCAAAGTCTGGAGGAAGCTTCACACCCACGGAAACAAGATGTATGAAATATCGATCTTTATCTTGGCTCATGATGGCTTGTATCACTTTATGAAATTTCTTATCTTCCTGACACTTTCAAATTTCCTCTTGCGTGGGTTCTTCATCATCGGAGGAATCAGAGTCATGCCTTATACAAGAACCTGACTCAAAGTTGTCCATGTTGAGGTAATCAAAGCTTTCAACGTTAGCAAAAGGTACTAACTAAAAATCAGAATCTTTATGCAAAGGTTCTTCACAAAAAGATGGGCCAATGGTGTCATAAGTAGCTTTCCCTCTAGGATTAGTTGTAGTCTTATAGGAACAACTAAGAGTTCATACTGACATGGAAGATGAGGTTAACCAAGAGATAGTAATAAGGTAACTTAAGCTTGAACTAAGAGATTGAGGTAATGACAGTGTTATCTCAAGAATAAGTAGTTGATAGTAAAATGGTTGGAACAAGGTGCAAGGTACTCTGATTGAGGCATGAATGCTTGCTGAGTGGTGTATGCACCCAAAAATGGTCACCTAGACTTTGGGCCCCATTTATTTGATTTATCAATCCTGAATCAGTTTTATCAATAATCAATATTTTTCAACATTATCAATTTCTTGATCAAATCTTAGTTTTGATCATATATTGGATTTTTATCCTATGGGCTAACCATTTTATCCTAAAGTCTTTATTTACTTAAAAGAAATATTTCCTCTCCTTTTATTAAATAAAAAGCCCCACCTTTTCCTCTTATCCTAAGTTGCACAAATAAAGCATTATTCTCATTTTATAAAAAAAGGAAAAAACACTTTTTGTCTCACATGGACATAAAGTCAACTCCTATTTTCCTATTGGAGGATACTTGTGCACATGGATTGCTCCTCTTTCAAGCTCCACCGCTGATTAAGAATTTTTGCCTCTTAATCTCAATGGTCCATTTCACCTCATTTGTTATAAAAGGAGAGCTCTCTCCCTCATTCTAAGACACTTGTTTTTATGCTAACTCTATGCTGCAGGAATTCTTTGGAGCTTTTTGGAGATCATTGTTGCATTGCATCTTAGAGTTCTTCATTTGCTTCATAGTTTAGTTTCTATTCTTGCATAGTAGTTCATGTTTATGCTTTTATAGCTTAGATTTCACTTTCAATCTTTAGAATAACTCATCTAGCTTAATAGGAAGGGTTGTAACACATTGCTATTTCCATTTCATAGCTTAGTTTGTACTTCCATTTTCATAGCATAGCTTTCACATTTGCATTCTCATTCTTAGCTTGCATTGCATTGCATTTCCATTTGATTCTTTGGAGATATTGGCACTCTTGCCTTTGTCTTCATTCGAATCTCTCATTGTATGGTTGACTAGCAAGGTCACAAGCTCAATGGCTCTAGCTGAGAGCAAATTCATAATCTTGCAACTCCATGCATAGAGAGCTATGGATCGATTTGTGAGGGCTCATTCTTGAATTTCCTTGCATGTAAGGATTCATAGAAGTGCACAACTTTTGTGTGTACATTTTTGGCACCCACCGTGGGGCAGAGTAGACTAGCTTTGTCCCTTCTTTTTCTGCATTTTCATCATTTTCTGTCAATTTTTTGGCAAGTTTTTAGCTTAATTTTCAGATATTTTGTGCTCTCTATTTTTCTGTCTCAGAGTATCACGTGACACTTCTCAGGTATATCACGTGATATGCCTTATAATACTAGTGTGACACTTCACATCTCAGAAGAATCGCACACACGTATTGAGGTTTATCACCTGGTGTCATGCGAAGTATCACCCACCTATTGTGTAGTATATCACCCAGACTGAGGTATATCACCCGGATATAGGAAACTGTGTCTCACGATACTGGTGAAGTCTGAGGTATATCACCTGATATAGTAGAGAGCTGGATTCTAAGTTTTATCAGCTGAATTTGATCACATTTAGCTTGTTGGCTTACTTTGATGCATTTAAACAGGGTTAATTTACATTTCTTAGTCTAAATTGATCAGGTTTCTACATTGCTTTCACTTAGATTTTGGTTTTCCTAACCCTAGTTGTCTAACAAGTTGTGGTTGTAGGAGCTTTGCTTGAAAGGAAATTTCTATAAATCACTTGTCAAAGAGGGCTACTAACATTTTTGCAGGGCTGCCCAAAGCATAAACAAAAACAAAAAGAATTTTATTTTTTTTAAAGTGTTTGTGATTTATTTCCTTTCAAGTGTGGCATTTACTAATTGTATTAGGAACTTTAATACCTTGTGAAAGAGATTTTGAGGTGGTAGGAGAAGTATGCTCTTCACCTTTAGGTGAACCAGGAAATCCTAACCCATCTTAAGGTTTTTGGAAGCAAGGGGGTAATTAAATTTTGCTTGGTGTGTTTGGGAGAAGTTTTTGAGATAGGGGAGTATACTCTTCACCCTTGTGGTGGACCAAAAACCTTGAACCTCAAAAATCATCCATTCTTTGTTTAGTTTAGGATCCTTTAGCGGGCCTGCTCTTGAGCAATCAAGAGGAACGACCCAAGTGGGGACATCCTTGTCATCATTTTCCTTGGTGGCGAGTGATTCCAACTCACTATAATCTCAAGGCTATCGAGGACACAAAACCTTGGTAGACATAACACTTGTCTTCGCTTGATGTGAGTAACTCATGGGATTGTGACCATGGGGAAAGCATTGAGCAAGAATGCTTAAGGTACTCTTGAGGCCGCAAGGTCCCAGTCCTCTATGAGGAGCAAGAGGGGTGTTATGAACGGAAGCCCTTATTAAGAACCTTTAGATAGAAGCCACCTTATTTAGCCGCTTATCTTCTTAGTGCAAGGATTGATCCAAGTGGAACAACCCAGATCACCTTAAGATACTCACCATATGTGTTCCTTTGGTTGTGTCTTTGACACTTCCATGACAAAGCCAACATCTATTGTGGGTAACCACTTTGTGTGAGGCAAGGGGACACCAAGTTATGGGCTAAGTTGGTAAGTATTGAGCTTTGACTTTTTATGATAGATTTTCTTGAATTTTCTTCGATTGTGTGATACCAGTGTAAACGTTCTTAATATAAAAATAATCGGTAGCATTCATAGGGTGCAATTTTATTTTGATATCACAAGTGTTTGTCTTGGGAAGGTTGCTTTTGCCCTTGTTTCAAGCATTTTGAGACATGTTTGATCCCTCACTGTTTGCAAACTTGCCAAAATTCTACTGATATTGTGATTGAGATCGAAAAGATCAACCCTCAGACTAAATTTTTTGACCAAACAGACCCAAAAAATGCAAATTTTACACAGTTCTAGTCAAGAGTTAAACAATTTTGCAATAGTATCACCTGCTTTGAGAAGAAACATCGCGCGATAGTTCGCCCCTACTGGACTATCGCCTGACCTGCCTGGTGTTTATCACCCAGATATTATGAGGTCTATCACCTAGTGTAGGGTGAAGTATCACCCAGTTATAGGTGTATCACCCTGTTAGCCTGGAGTATATCACCTGGGTAGTTTCTGCCATGCTTTCAGTTTGGTCAGTTTCAATTGTTGTTAGTCAGGTTAGGTCTTTGAGTAGGTTTCTTACTCTGTCGTTAGAGACCTATCTTGGCTCTAAATTTTTGGTTTTAGTCCTCTAGGATAGCATCATCTGATTTACGAGGTCACTTTGGGAACAATTGTCAAGTTAGAAGACCATTCTTGGTGACAAAGTTTATCTCTAGGATTTTTGGCTACATTCTTGGAAAATTTTAGTGCTCTTATTGTCCAAATCGCTTTCATTTAAATCTCAATTTCAATTATATTTTGGCCTAGTCCAACCTCCTAGTTCAAAAGTGCAAGGGTAGTCACCCTTTGATTTGAAGCACCTCTTTGACAGTGTTGGTAAAGCCCCTTTGATATTTCTATCTTTTCATTTCTCTTTGGACAATAGAGAACTTTGATTATCCTAGTTTGGTGTTGACACTTTAAGAGGTCATCTTATCATTAAGAGTCTCTTTATTTCATGTCAGTTACAACAAGGTACCAAGTCAATCAAGGGAAGCGACCCCCTATTGTCTTTAGTCAGTTACCACCAGTTAAGACTTGTCAACAACATAAGGGAAAAGGACCCCTTTTTGACCAATCTCCTAAGAGTGAATCTGAGGTTTGTTTTAATCCAAAGGGTAATCCTAGTGAAGTGAGCACCTCTTTAGCACCACTTTCATCAAGTATGGATATGAGTTACACTTTCACTCGACAATAAAGAGAAGCCGTGAATCAAACTCTTGAAGATATTTTCCAATGACATAGGGGTACCAGAGAGTATGGTGGTTCTTCTCATGCTAGTCCACTTGGGTCACCCCCCAACAACACAAGATATTTTGATGCTCACCAATGAGCTGCGAGACTACCAAAAAACTCACTTAGATTCAAGGTCATAACATGAGGACCAGAATAACGAGTCTAGTGACCACCACATCAACGCAGCCAACACAATAAGGCATTCAAGACAACCTTCTCCACTTAACGATACCTCTCGATATGTGAATATGAGGTTGAAAAGCATTGAAAGGGAGAAGCAAGCCTATCTAGATGAACAAGCTACCAAAAAGGAGAAATTCAGACAATTAGAAGAAGAGGAATGTGCATTATTGGACATAAGCAAAAGAGTCACCCAAGAAGAAGAAGATAGGCTCTATGCACAATAACTCCAAAATTGATTCAATGGGAGGGGTACCAATAGTGGGACCAACTCACCCCCATCTACCCCCTCACCAAGTCCTAGAAGAAGGTCTAGGATGCCCTCACGATCCCCAAGTCCTAGAGGAAGAAGGAATTCAAGATATGATCATCATAGGAGACGATCGCCTCATAGACATTCAAAGAAACCCTCCCAAAAAGCACATCATGGCTCACAACATGGAGGAAACTATACCAACTTTGATAAAATGGATTTTATGACTATGCAACAAGAACCATCCTTTCAAGCATATGTGGAACAAAACAAGGATCAATTCCTAGAAAGTCTTATCAACAAAGGTGCTAAGGTCCCATACAATTTTGATGTCCACCAAAATATTAAGAAACATAATCCTTCAACCAATGAGGTGATCATGCAAATGCAAAAGGATATAGAAAGGATGAGGGCTCCTAAGAGCATGATTAATTTGGACTCCATATGCCCCAACCCAATTCACAAGAGTGTGGTGTTGGTTGAGTTCCCTAAGAAAGTTGAGTTTCCAACCTATGACAAATATGATGGCGTTGGTGACCCTCATGACCATGTTCGACAATTCTACATAATGAGCTTTTCTTTTCACCATGAAGACTCCTACTTGATGAGATTATTTCCAAGGAGTCTCAAGGGTCAAGCCACAGAGTGGTTCACCAACCTTACTCCTCCAGTAAAGAAATTTAAGGAACTTGTCCAAAGATTTGTTCAACATTTTACTTATAATCTATCAAGGTCGGTCACAATGCTTGATTTGTGCAAACTCAAACAAAATCAAGGAGAACCTTTTGTCACCTTCCTACAAAGATGGAGACGTTTGTGCTCAAAATATCTGAGGACAATTCCTGAGGAGGAAAGAATAGACATCATTGTGAGCAACTTGGTACCGGAATTGAGATATGAAGTAAGGAAGCTCTCGTTTAATTCTTTTGATACCATGGTAGAAGTGACCTGTTGCATAGAGGATGTCCTAAAAGAACAAGGAATTTTGGCTAAATCAACTAATAACAACAATAGCCAAAACAACAACAATAATGGTAATAAGGACAAAAAGAACTCTTATTGGAATAAGAATAAGTAGGTGGTCAATGACGGAGTTTTTGACTCATCACAACCTAAGAATGAAGGATTTATTAATCTCTCTCATGCAGTTCAAGCTATGAAGCTGCAAACATCTTCAGGACAACAAGAGAATAAACCCAAGTATCAAGGGAGACCTAAAAAGGAAAAGAGACAATTTCCCAAACTTGGGGATTCCTATACATACATTTTCAAGACATTAATTGCTCACAATTTGGCACACCCTCAAGATCCTGCCAAGCACCGCATACCAGATCCTAAACCTCATTGGTGGGATGAGAAGGCCTTTTGTGTCTTTCACAATGGAATTGGACATGATATAGAAAATTGTTTTAGACTTAAACATCTTGTTCAAGACCTTATTGAGAGAAACAAATTACAAGTTGATGGTTTAACCACTAATGCGGATCACAAAGCTTTTAAAGAACCCTTGCCCAAATATGAGAAAGGAGAGAATTCTAACAACAAGAATGGCAAGGCTGCTATCAACTACACTTACACAAATGCTGAAAATGTTATTAACATGCTTGAAATGGCTGATGATAATGTCAACATGATGAGAGGGAAAGACCCTTATGGATATGATGTGGATTCAACTCCTATGCTTGATGAAGGACCTGTTGTGGTATTAAGAGGTCCTCACTTGTGAAGGATGTCCCAACCCCTCAATACTATCACTAGGAGTCAGTCTCAAGCTCCCATTATTATTAGAGGTCCTAGCTCTAGTAAGTCTAAGCAGCCAGTGTCAAAGGGTGTTCTTCCTAAACCTGTTGTTGGTCCTGATTCAAATTATAACCTTATTGACCAATTACAACAGACGCCTGCATAGATATCTATTTTTGAGCTTTTGGAATTATCCCCTAAGCATAAGCGTGTCCTTGAGGATTCTTTGCGAGCGGCTAATGTCCCTAACAACTTAGATATTGATCAATTCCAGAATATGGTCAACCATTTGGCTAGCCCTCATTACCTCTCTTTCTCAGAAGAAGATGACAAATCCAGCAATCACTCACATAACTTGGCCTTACACATAGAAGTCATGATTCATAAAACTCATGTCAGGCGTGTATTGATAGATGGGGGTGAGGGGCTCAATATTTGTACCATGAGTTTGTTGAAGGCCCTAGGATATTTTGAAGAAGTCATTGACACAAGGAAAAGGATCACAATCAAGGCATATGATGAAGTAGAAAGAAGTTCTAAGGGATTGGCCATTTTGCCTATTCGCATTGGTCCAATAGAAAAGGATATCTTATTTCAAGTTGTTGATGTTGGGCCTTTAGCCTACAACATTTTGCTAGGTAGGCCATGGATTCATGCAATGTGAGCAGTCCCATCAACATATCACCAGTGTGTTAAGTTTCCTCATAATGGTGTAGAAATTTGCATACCTGGAGATAGTGCTTTGTCAGTTAATAACATTTCTGCTAGATCACATATACCTTTGAATAGGGAAGCTGACAGTTCTAGTATTTCACTTGAACATTGCAAGGAGAAGTTTAAGACCGTAGATCTTGGGATGGGAGATTATAAAATTGATTCTTTTACAAAATTGCCAATCTCTCCTAGGTCTTATGGGAAACCATCACCAGATATGAAACCTTCATCATCGGCAATGACATTATTTGGAAAATTTGTTGAGTCTTCGGTTCTTATTCAGGAAGAGAAAGAGGAAGTTGTCATAAGAGACTGGATCTATCATGAGGGAAAGTACCAACACAATGAAAATTTTGCTCCTTCACCTAAAGCTTATGGGAGAGGGTATACATTGGTCAAGAATATGGGTTATCCAGGACGTGGTCCCCTTAGCCATAGGTTGGATGCTAAAGTTGAACCTCTTAACCATGCCTTTTTTGGATGAAAGAATAAGTCAATAGTTGGCTTAGGTTTTGAAAATAAGAAGAAGAAAGGTGTCCCTGTCCCAGCTGCGATGGACAGTGACAGTGATTCAGACTACACACCTGATCTTTCTAATCAACAAGATATGTCTGATGATTGGGTGCCTTCAACAAATCTCCTTTGGGAAGATTCAAAAGATTTGGCAACTAACAGTTCTCCTATCCTAGCTGTGACAGATAGTGACTATATGAATGCTCGACTGACAATGGAAAGTGTTGCTATCTTAGCTGCGATGGATAGTAACAATACTAGTCTTAGAGAAGGAGAAACCTTTCCCCACCTTGAGGCTTCTACATCCTGAGGCCCGAATAATGATTCAGACATAGACTCACATGAGTTTGAATGGGATTCACTTTCAGATGCAATAATTGATTTAGACATGGATGTTGTCCATACTTATAGTACTCAACCCAATGTGACCAATGAGCCTAGTGTAGGACTAGAGGATTGGACTCCTCGAATTGCCTTAGTGGATGACGCTTCGTTTGATAGGACAAATCCTGACTCAGGTATCTTAGGAGGGGACCAGATGAATCCTGATTATATGGTCACCAGAGATAACACCTTCCACATACAGAATGTTGAACTAGTCATTGACCTACCCCTTGTTCATTTTCACCTAATTAACTGGTCTCAGCAACATCTAGAGCCTAAACTTCTCACTTTTCAGAATGACTATGAAATTGCCTATTATCTAAATGCTCTTGAACCTGTAGTCTCTTCCACCAATGAATCGACAACAAGTATGACGGAGCCTGATATTAAGTACCTCAGTCTAAAAATAAAAGAAAAAGAAAAAAAGAAAAAAAGGTCTGATGGCGAAAACCACCTTGTGGCAGTATCAGAACCAAAAATAGTAAAAATAAATGACGTATCCGAGGGTGAAAACCTCTTTGAGGTGCCTAAGGATGGGGTACTTAATAACTTTCTGAGTTATTTCCAAGACAGGTCCTCAGTTCTCATTGAGCCTACACAACTAGTGAATTTGAATATAGAAGAGACCCCTCAAATAGTGCACCTAGCTCAATCTCTATCAGTTGAAGAAAAAGAGGCATATACAAAGTTTTTACAAAAAAAGAAAATCAACTTTGCCTGGACATATTCAGACATGCCAGGGCTTGACACCGATCTTATCATGCATCATCTATCTATAGCTCCAAGAATAAAATCGGTCAAACAAAGGTTGAGGAAAATGCACCCTCATGTAGCTCTCCTTGTAAAAGTAGAATTAGAGAAGCTCTTAAAAGCTAGATTTATTAGAGCTATTGACTATGCCGATTGGATCTCAAACATTGTTCCAGTTTCCAAACATGATGGATCCATTCGAGTGTGTATAGACTTCAGAGACCTCAACAAAGCATGCCCAAAGGATGACTTTCCACTCCCAAACATAGACATGATAGTGGATATGACGGCGGGTTATGAGATATATTCCTTAATGGATGGGTTTTTCAGATATAACTAGATAAAAAAAAGCTCCCGAAGATCAAGAGAAAAAAAATTTCACATGTGCATGGGGAACCTATTATTGGAACATCATGCCATTTGGCCTAAAGAATGCAGGAGCAACATACCAATGAGCTATGACCACAATTTTTCATGATATGATGGATAAGAGCATGGAAGATTATGTGGATGATACCTTGGCTAAATCTAGGAAATGGGATACACACCTCGATGATTTGGAAGTGATTCTAGATCGCATGGAACAGTTTCAACTTAGATTGAATCCAAAAAAGTGCGCATTTGGAGTTACCTTAGGTAAACTTCTAGGATTCATAATTTCAGCAAAAGGAATAGAGTTGATCCTGAAAAGGTCCAAGCTATCTTAGATATGCCACCTCCAAAGAACATAAGTCAAATGAGAAGTCTTCAAGGATGACTCTAATCTATACGGAGGTTTATTTCACAGCTTGCAGATAAAGCACAACCTTTCAATAAAACATTGCATAAGGGGGCCACATGTGTATGGAATGAGGATTGCCAAAAGAGCATCGATCAAATAAAATAGTATTTGGCCAATCCTCCAATTTTGATGCCTCCTATTCTAGGGAAACCATTGATTTTGTACATTTCAGCGACAAAGTCTTCCTTAGGGGAATTGTTGGCTCAATTAGATGACACTGGGAAAGAAAGGGCCATATACTATATCATTCGTACTCTAGTATCTTATGAGATCAATTATAATAACATTGAAAAGTCTTATCTTGCAATAGTGTTTGCTTCCCAAAAGTTTTGACACTATATGCTTTCTCATACTATACATTTGGTTGCAAAAATTGATCCTCTTACGTACTTGCTTAGTAAGGCTGCTCTCATAGGTAGACTTGCTAAGTGGATGATGGTTTTGACTGAATTTGATATAGAGTACGTTGAGAGAAAGGCCATAAAGGGGCAAGCTATTGCTGACCAATTAGCTGATTTCCCAGTTAAGGATAGTATGCCTATTCAGGTAGAGTTCCCAGATGAACACATACTGTATATGACTACTTGCACTTGGAAAATGTTCTTTGATGGTTCCCACATGCAAAATGGATGAGGTGCTGGAGTATTATTTGTTTCTCCACATGGGTGAAACATTCCAAAGTCTTACAAACTTTTATTCCCATGTACAAATAATATTGCAGAATATGAAGCTTTAACCAATGGATTGAAAATGGCTATAGAATGGAACATAACAGAGTTATATGTCTTTGGGGATTCCTAGTTAATTATCAACCAAGTCAATGAGGAGTATCAAACCAAGGATGATAAATTGATACCTTACAAAAAGATGGTTGAATCATTGAGACGTTACTTTACATTTGTGACATTTCAACAGATCCCTAGGATAGAGAACAAAGCTACAGATGCTATGGCTACATTAGCTTCACTCCTACAGTTGGAACAACATGAATCCAGATTTGAATTCCTGGTGGAAGAGCTACACCATCCCATATTTGACTCATCTGAAAGGCATGTCATTTGTACCCTTGTCACACATGAGTCTTCCCACTACGGTGCTATCTATTCATATCTCCATGATGGCATCATCCCCGACACATTCAACCATTCTGAATGCCAAAACCTTGTCCGCAATGCCTCTCGCCACACCCTTATCTCTGGTGATTTATATAGGAGGGGTTTAGATGGGACACTCCTTAGGTGCTTGGAAAAGGAGGAATCTAACCAAGCGTTAGCTGACATACATGAGGGCATTTGTGGTGGACATTCCAACGGTCTTGCCATGGCCCAAAGGTTGCTTAGGGTGGGGTATTATTGGCCCATGATGCAGATAGATGCAGTAGCCTTTGCTAATTCTTGTGAAAAATGTCAGAAACATGGAAACCTGATTCATGCTCCAGGTAGGGAGCTGATTCCTTCCATTTCTCATTGGCCATTTTAGTGCTGGGCCTTTGATCTAGTTGGGCAGATTCACCCCAACTCATTAGGTGGACATAAGTTCATTATTACTGCTACTGACTACTTCACAAAATGGGTGGAAGCTGTGCCACTTTCTGTGGCTTCAGGGAAGACTATCTCTTTTTTCATCTTGAATCATATTATTTGCCAATTTGGAATACCTTCTGAGATTATCACTGATAATGGAGGTCAATTCAAGAATAAGGACCTAAAGCATTTATGCAAAAAGTTTAAAATCAAGCAACATTGGTCCTCCATTTACTTTCCATAGGGAAATGGACAGGTAGAGGCTTCCAATAAAACCATCCTTAAGATTCTTCATTGGATAGTGCACAAGAATGGCAGGGATTGGCACTTGCAAATCAATCCAGCACTATGGGCTTACAGAACTAGCATTCTTACACCTACAAGAGCTACTCCTTTTGCTCTTACATATGGCGCTGAAGCGGTGTTGCCTTTAGAAGTAGAGATACTTTCCATTAGAGTCTCACTCAAAGGATTGATAACAGATGAGGATTATTGTGCCATGAGGTTACATGAACTTGAACTTCTATATGAGAAGTATAAGGCTTCATTTGATCATATGAGAGTGTATCAGAAGCGTATGTCCAAAGCATTCAACAAGAAGGTTTGACCTAGGGAATTTCAGATAGGTGATCTTGTTTTGAGAGAGAACCCTAAGAATCAACAGAAAAAAGAACAAAAGGGCAAGTTTGAACCTAATTGGCTTAGACCATACATTATTACAGCTGCTTTTGGTACCAGTGCATATTTACTATCAGATCCTGATGGAGAACAACTCCCTGATCCCATCAACATTTTGCACCTAAAGAAGTTCTATCCTTGATGCCTATTTTTGTCTAGGGGCATCCTTTGTACATACCTTATGATCCTGAAAAAATACCAAAAAATTCATATATGATGCTGAAAAAAATCCTAAAAAGCATATAAAGTCCTGAAAAAATATAAAAAAATTAAAAAATGCAAAAAAATTCAAAATTTTTTTTTTTATAGAAAAAGTGCCTTGGTGGAAACTTGGAAATAGGTGCCTTGGTAGCAAAAATACAAAAAAAAAGAAAACAAATCAAAAAATGAAAAAAAAATCTCCAAGTGGTGAAAACCTGGAAACAGGCACTACTTGAGGCCTTTGCACTCCTATTTGTTAGCATGCATCCTTGACACTGAACCTTTCTTCATCATGACTTGACCTTGTTGCCTTGGTTTGGAATTGGTCTTTATTTTTGTCTAGGGGGCATACCTGTTAGCATAGGTCCTTTAGGTGCGTTTGTCTCTTGGGCAATTTCACAAATAGGTGTTTTTCAACACCACCCCAAACAGTATTTTTCAAAACTACCCTTGCGTTGAGTGTTTCTTAACACTTATCAAATGTCTTACCCAACAGTCTAGTATGATGCGACGTTGCTCATTTGCAAATGTGATACTCAAAGTCTGACTCTATGACCAACACACACGCACTTAAACAATCAACTCGCTTGAGATATGTTGACTTTATTTTTCTTTGTGTGTTGTCTATGAGGATTTCTTTGATGAGTGGTCTCTCCCTGAGAAGTTTTCGATGATGCATAGCTAGAAGAATAAGGGTATGAGAACATGTTTTATTTCTTTATCTGCTTGTGGGTATATTTCATTGATCCTAACTATCATGAGCATTTATGCTGGTCTTACTTGACACTATGGATTAACAAGGTATTATCCTTGACTATTTTGTGAGTGCATGCTTCTAGTTATCCTGACTTTCATGTCTTGATACAAGCATAATCTCACCATATCAAACTTAGGTAATCTCACTGCATTAGTCATCTTGACCTCCATGTCTTTGATGCCTAGGTGGGATTTCCACATTTCTATCTGATAAAGATCATATTCATATCCAGATAGTTATGCTAGTGTGCATTGTATGATCTTGCGACGCTACCAATAACGCTTGATGATGATAATTAGATGTCTATAGGCATTGTGACCTTGCAAGTCAACCACTTTCATAGTAGCTTGCATTCTTAGGTTCATCATAGTTTAGTTTTGCATCTTGCATATGGAGAGAGCTCTTCTTTTTATCATCTACAGACCTGTCGGTCAACTGTGCTCATTTTCTGATTCTTCTTGATCATACCTTTCATTTCTGGTCTTTCATATCACATCATTTTCTATCCATTTTTGGACTTGAAATTGAAATTTGAGTCACGTTTCCAAATTTTCTCCTTCTTCTGTGCAGTTGACTGACTTTTTGAGGCATAATTTGATTTTTGATGGACTTTCTTCTTTCCATGTCTCTCAAATTTTCTAGTCTTTCATTCGCGCTATTTCTAGTCTTCTATTTCTATTCTTCTACTTCCTCACTGGGGCATGTTTTCATTTCCTAATGGTTAACCTATTGACCCTTACCTTCAATTATGATTTTATTATGATTTGATCATCTTTATCAATTTTTTGCTTCTCCTCTACCTGATTTCAATTTCGATTCCGAGGGGGCAGTACCTATGAGATTCTCATCCCTGATTTCCTTATTTTCCTAATTCAGACATCTTTTGTTAGCTTTTGCTCAAATTTGAGATTCTTATCTCTTACTTTGAATGTGATCCCAAATTGACCTCATGTTCAAAGGCCTTTGTTTATGTTTGTCTGCGTGTGATCCCGAATCGACCTCACATCTAAGTTATTTTGTGATCCCAGATCGATCTCACATTTCAACTTCATTCTTTGACTACATGTGTTCCCAAATTGATCACACATTAGTCAAAGAGGGGAAAATGTATGCACCCAAAAATGGTTGCCTAGACTTTGGGCCCCATTTATTTGATTTATCAATCTTGAATCAGTTTTTATCAATAATCAATATTTTTCAACATTATCAATTTCTTGATCAAATCTTAGTTTTGATCATATATTGGATTTTTATCCTATGGGCTAACCATTTTATCCTAAAGTCTTTATTTACTTAAAAGGAATATTTCCTCTCCTTTTATTAAATAAAAAACCCCACCTTTTCCTCTTATCCTAAGTTGCACAAATAAAGCATTATTCTCATTTTATAAAAAAAGGAAAAAGCACTTTTTGTCTCACATGGACATAAAGTCAACTCCTATTTTCCTATTGGAGGATACTTGTGCACATGGATTGCTCCTCTTTCAAGCTCCACCGCTAATTAAGACTTTTTGCCTCTTAATCTCAATGGTCCATTTCACCTCATTTGTTATAAAAGGAGAGCTCTCTCCCTCATTCTAAGACACTTGTTTTTATGCTAACTCTATGCTGCAGGAATTCTTTGGAGCTTTTTGGAGATCATTGTTGCATTGCATCTTAGAGTTCTTCATTTTCTTCATAGTTTAGTTTCTATTCTTTCATAGTAGTTCATGTTTATGCTTTTATAGCTTAGATTTCACTTTCAAGCTTTAGAATAACTCATGTAGCTTAATAGGAAGGGTTGTAACACATTGCTATTTCCATTTCATAGCTTAGTTTGTACTTCCATTTTCATAGCATAGCTTTCACATTTGCATTCTCATTCTTAGCTTGCATTGCATTGCATTTCCATTTGATTCTTTGGAGATATTGGCACTCTTGCCTTTGTCTTCATTCAAATCTCTCATTGTATGGTTGACTAGCAAGGTCACAAGCTCAATGGCTCTAGCTAAGAGAAAATCCATAATCTTGCAACTTCATGCATAGAGAGCTATGGATCAATTTGTGAGGGCTCATTCTTGAGTTTCCTTGCATGTAAGGATTCATAGAAGTGCACAACTTTTGTGTGTACAAGTGGCACTTGCAACTAGGTTGATATAGCCAAGAGAACTAAGTATAAGGTACTGAGAGTGAGGTTTGAATGCATGTTGGGTGACACTTATGATGAATTTTTAAGCAAACTTTAATTTTAAAAGGGTGCTTGAGACAAGACTAGAGCACTTTCCAAGATCCTAAAGCAAAAGTAAAGAGATGCCAAATCACTAATCAAAAGGTCAACTGATTGGGAATACCGGTTTGTAGATTAACATTTGCTAATCAAAAGGAGCCAAGAGGACACTTAATAAACCAAGGTTTGAGAATCTAGGGATAAGCTATGACAATAAATCAAGCATAGGATGAGCAATTTACCACTATCTTAAAGAGTTTTGATCAACCTAGACAAGTTTGGCTTCAGATTTGTGATGAGTCTATGTGTCCCTAAACCAAGTTTGAATGTTTCCAAATAAGAAATAGTGTGATCAAACAATAGTCTCCAAACAATCCACCAAAGGACAAAGAAACTTTGGGGATACAAGCAATTGTGAAGTCTAGCAAGGTTTAGCAATGTATCAAATGTATCAAGTGTATGTTCACAATAGCCTTCACGGGTCTTGGCACATTAAAGAACATCAAGAAAAACTACCTAAGGTCAAAAAGGGAAGTGTTCCAACCTTTTCCCACAAATTTTTGCTCTTGCCCCCACAATTAAGTGGTTTAATGGCCTTTCCTAGGACTATGCAAGTTATGGATCAATTGGAGGAGATCAATGCTCATAGGGCATGTCTTTCCATATTGCCACATTCAAGCTTTAACATCCAAGGGAGCACATATGGTGAGTAATCTTGGGGTGATCCAGGTAAGTCCACTTGGATAAATCCTTGCACAAAGGGAGTCACATGGTTAAAATGGTTGGCCTTTAAGTCCTAAATTGTTTAGTAAGGATCTTTGTTCATGACTACCCCTTGTAGTTCCGCAAGTAGAATTAAGGCCTATAGCCCTACAAACATACAAAATGTATAGTCTCACAAGAAAGATTGAGACCTCTGGGCCCTATAAAATTTGAATGTACTCCCCTCGTAGTCTTGCAAATAAGATTGAGACCATGAAGGTCCTACAAGTGCCTAGTCAAGTTTAGTTTTTCTTAGCAAGATTGAGGCAACTAGGCCCTACACATGAAGAAAGATTGCAAGTAGAAAATAGCCAAGTCTTCCCTCTCTTTAGATTGAAGGAATATTTTTATTATAGTGGGATAGAGTTAGTCGGGTTCACGTGTTTCCCACTTGGGTCATTCCCAAAAGATTGCTCTCTTGGTAGACCCTCTAAAGGTAAATGCAAGAAAGTAAGATGGATAGCTAATGGAGGTTAAGATTTCTGACTTTCCATAAGGAAAAGAGAATACTCTCCTACTCCATAGTTTCTCCCAAGCACACCAAAATACATGTTCATTCAACCAAGATTCCTTTTACAAGTAACCAATCAAGTAGGTTAAGATTTTTGATTCATCCTCTAGGAGGTGAAGAGCATACTCTCCTACTACTCAACTAATCACAAGAAAATAAACTTTCTAATTAAGCTAGATGCCTAGAAATCAAACTTATGAAACCATAATGTTGATTTTTATCTCCAGGGAAACCTAAAAAACCAACGAATGAGTAGTTTCCAAATAAGTCTTTGAAAAGGGTCCTACATCCACAAAGCATTAGTAGTCATGAAACATGCAAGTATTGATCTCTTTGGCAAGTGTTTTCCTTATAAAACACCTTGAAAAAACTAATTAGAACCCTCAAAGGAGAAGATCAATGCTAAGGAAAATCCAAAATAGGCGTAAAAATCCAAAAATCCTGAGAGTTAGGCCCCTAAAACTACTCTCTATTAATGATACGAGTAAACACAAAGAAAACCTTGAGATGAAGACTCGTACGAGCATTCACATAGTGCAACATGAGTAAACTCACTACTCACTTTTCCAATATAATAATTCTCATAGAGAAGTATAATTTTTATCATAGTATAATATGAGTAAACTCCTAGTGTGATATGATTATTCTCATTGCGTGATATGAGCATTATTGCAGTTTTGGAAAAAAGTAAAAAAAACTTGCAAATAAAGGGACAATTTATTGATTCTTGCCCCACAGTGGGTGCCAAAGATGTGTGGTAAAAAATTGGTACTCAAATTAAGAAAAAACCAACACTAAATAAGCCATTAGCTCAATAATTTAGCTATAGGAGGCCATATCAAATGAACCAACTAAATTCTTAAAAGTGGCTCATTACTTCCTAGTTGAAGTGAGTTTAATCCTTCTCATGATGTTCATCAAATTTGAATGAAGGATTAGTGACTTGACTAATCCCAAATGGAAGATTCAAATGCAATGCAAAACTATAAATGAGCCCTTCCATGTAAATGGGTCCTACATGGGAACAAAACTATAATGAGAGATTTAATCCAGAATGGATGCAAACAACTAGTATTCAAGAATGAGAATGCAAGAAATCAAACTAGATTAACAATGAAAGATGATGCTATGAATTAAGTAAACTAAGAATGAAAGAGAGATATGAGCATATAATGAAAGCAAATAAGAGCCATGAATTTAAATAACAAGATTACTCTAAGAATGCAAGAAAACTAAATTCACCAAAAGCTAAGATGGAAGCCTTAAGCCAAGGAAGAGCTTATTTTTAAAGGAATTTCCTCAAGAATTAAGGGTGGAGATTAAGAGGCAAAAGAATGTGTGATTGAGATTAAGAGGCAAAAGGAGAATGAAGGAGATTCAAGGTTGGGTAGAGATGAGTGGTGAGGATTAAGATGCAAAAGAGAGATGTTAGGTAAGATAAGACAAAAGAGTAATTTTGAAAGTACAAATCCCTTTTAATTGCTAATTAATTAGGATTAAGTATGTGCACACATGTGAATATTTTCTTTTATTAAAAGTGTAAAAACTTTATATTAAAAGTAATGTTATAGCAATTACATAAATATGCAAGCTCTATAATTTAGACCATGGTATAAGATTGATATAAGATTTTTGATTTAATTATGCAAAGGGGATTTTCAAGGTTTATTTGCACAATTATGTCTAGTAAAATATGCCTTTGATATTTAGGGTTTTATTTGAGGCAATTTGATCAAAAATAGGGGCTTAGGTTCTACTAGACAAATTTTAGGTGATTACAATGTCATCTTGTGCCATTTGTGCTACATGTGTTGATTTGCCTTCCTATGTCATATATACATAGGATCATGGCGTGGCACTCTCGAGGTATTGAAAACCACTTTATAATATTTCTATAATATTATGTAGCATTTTTACAATATGTATAACTTAACTATGAATATATTTAGTATTTTTATGTTTCTTGTTGCATATTTGCATTCTAGGATCTATATTTATTTTCTAGGTCATCTACTCTCTACAATAATGTATGTTCACTTTATGTGGTGTATACGCTCTGTGTAATAGTGTTGTCATCTCCAATTAACTATTTTCTCATTTTTTTGTACTTTTGTTAGTAATATTGGTCATATGTAGGGGGCCCTTTGAGCTTTTTTTGTCATTTTCCAACCTCTTGCTACATGTTCATGTACTTGAAGACCATTCTTAAGATCACACTACTAACATGTGCATTGTAGGTTCATTTAATAGAGATCTATCTTGAAAGATACTTTACATATATTCATTACATATCACATTTTATTTAATAAGGTTAATAAATATGTTTGTCATGTTTGGGTGACTTGGAGATGTGTATGATACTCTCTTGCACGAAAAAGTGATACTAGGAATAAAAATACACTCATTTTGTTACCTTTTGTTTTATACTAAGAGTTCACTATGTGGATTATTTTTATTACACCATAAGATGATCCTAGAAATAAAAAATTGTTAGCGATTATACTTTAGTTTTTATTTAGTGAGAATGTCTTGGATTTAACCCAAAATGACAACTCAAATCCATGTGTTTTAATGATGTACATGTTGTACTAAACACCAACATTCCCCTTTGAGATTCATGACATGGTTTAACATCCTCTTGTGTCTTTTATAAGTCTAGTGGCTGTATCAGGCACTAACAAGTCAATCTTTTGGTGCAAAAAAAATCGCTAGTTGTAACAAGTGGTATTAGAGCTAGGTTATAAGTTCCAATCCCCTTGGGTGATGTTGAGGGTGAGATTTTTGTACTAACTACCAACATTCCCCTTCAAGATTTTTGACACGGTTTAACAACCTCATGTGTCTTCTATGAGTATAGTGGTTGTATCAAACATTAATAGGTTGATATTTTGGTGCAACGATAACCGCTAGTTGTAATAGTATAGAAATCAGGGAGAGAAATTAAAAAAAATCTCCCTTAAGGATATATTTGTCATTTAGGCTAATCATGTGTAGAACTCTGTAGCTTGAAAGTAAAGGAGATTAGGTTACCCTCTTGTACCAATCCATTAGGCATATACCTTGTTTAACATAATTGGTCCTTGTCTACCTTCGAGTATTTCAAGAACATACCTTAGCAAGTGCCAAAACTAGCACAGTGAACCATTCAATCATTTAGTTTTAACAGTGCAGTGATAAGCAGTTAGCCTCAATAAGCTACTCACATTTTACTTTAAAAATAAAATATTAGGTCATGTATACTCTCTTCTCACTCCTCACTACCAATGTATATTTTACTTGTGAGAAGATAAATAAATCATAAATCTATATTCTAAGGAGGGTATAACATGTATAGATGGGTCAAGGATGGAGTTAAGTATACCATCAAGGAAAACTAAAGAACCCATATATTGTCTCGAGTTAATAAAAGAGACCATTTGGTTTTGAAATTCAATTCAAAATATTATTTTAAAAAAAAGGAATCGAGGTTTCTTTTATGTCTCATTGAAAAAAAGATTGAGGAGTTAGAATAATTGTTGGCATCCTTGCAAAAGATATTTGACATGCCTAACAGGTTTCCTCTTAAGATAGGTAAAGAATGAGATTCATTTTCTTCACACGTCCTATACTCAACATAGGGTTTTATAGGTAATAACCAATGGAAAAAGTTGAAGGAAAATAAAAGCTTAAAGAATTATTAGAATAAGGTGCAATATGTCACACCACTTCTCCACATCAATCACCTGTAGTTATGATAATTAATGAGGGTAGTTATTTAATAAGGTTCATTTACCATCATACCTTCAACAATATAACCATCAAGAATCAATGCCCTCTCTAAATGATAGACAACTTGTTTCCAAACATAGTATGTGAAGAATTTCACAAAATAATATATATTCAAGATATCATTGATTATGGATGAAGAAGGAGGATATGTAGAAAACTATCTCCAAAAATGAGCTATATTTGTATTTGCTTAGTTCTTATTTCTAGTTTATGTAATCCATTGATTACATTTAAGTGTTTGATAAATGATAGGTTTAGAAAGTTCACATTTACATATGAAATAGTGCATGCAAATTACATACTAATTGTGTGCAACAAGAGGGGAACTTTTGATGCATTTAAAATTTTTTAAATTATCGGAGGAAAAAAGATTGTTAAATTCTTTGAATAAGTAAGTTTTTTTAGAAATTTATTGACATAAATAGGAAATATTGAATTCTAGGAGGTCAATTGAGAGTGTCTCTCAAAAAGGTGGAAGTTATCAATATTTGGTCGATGCTAAGGAGTGTTCCAAAGATAGATTTTATTGAGTGCTAAATAATATACATGTTTAATATCATTTTATCTCTCTCTTTTGTAACTCCCCTTTTTACATTTAGTTATAGAATTAGGTAAGAATTTTCATTGGAGTAAGGTACTTGATAATAATTTTGATAATTTAAATCATGTTTACAATGATATAGATTTAACATTGCATAAATCAAGTACCTATCTTTTAAGGTTGAGATGGATCCCATTTATCATGTCATTAAATTCATCATACTACAATATGGAAGACCTTTTTTTATATCAATCAAAGGTTTCCTTCCATAGTGAGGAGTAATATAGCATCCGGTGAAGATAATTAGGGGTTTTTATTATGTATTAATAAATGGAAACATCACCTTTTTGGAAAGGAGAATATAATGTGCATGAATTATAATCCTATATAATACTTACAAGCTCAAAGTAAGTTACAAAAAGTTCATGAAAATTAAATATTTTCTACAATTTTTTTGGGTAATTACTAGAAGTTGTTATAAATTTATCCAATCTCTAATCCAATAAAAAGTATTGATGAGATTCAATACTCAAACTATATCCAATGAAAACATGTGATCATATAAAAATCTAATAAATGAGTTGTTTAATATAGAAAACCATGGAGGTATTCATCTTATTTGCTATGCTAAAAACCACCAGTTTAACATACTTAATAAACATATTTTAGATGAACATAAAACATAAAAAAAAATTAGCATTACTTTATTGGATGATAACAACAATAGGAAAGTATAGATAAGTAGCACAATAATAACATCTCACAACATGAGACTTACTTGGTGAAACCTTTTCAAGGAAAAAAAAATGACCAAAAGGATAGGCATATACTAGTATTATAGTCATGAAACAATGATACATTCTTGTATGCTTCATTACTTCTATTTTTCAACCTTCAACCAAATAACACCACAATATAACATTTCCATAGGTCAAAACAAGGTTCCAAAATACCCTGGTAAAAATCCATACTACTCACCATCTTGGAATCATGCATGTAGCACAAAATAGCCACTTGCAAATGCTCTTAGAGTTGTCATGAGGTATCTTACCAAATTTGACCAATATAGCATTTTTTTTCATAAATATACTCATAATTACTTGTGATGATCTATGACATCCATGTTATCTCTATTTTGAGCATTAATGGATTGTCATTAGTATCAATCAGTTATTCAGTCGATAAAGGTTGGTAAAGGAGAAAAACAAGACAGTTGGTCAAACATACAAAGTCTACACATCGAGCAGAGACAAGGTAGAACTTCAAGTTAACTGAATACAGGTTTGACCGAGCACACTTACCAAGTGTCAGGAAATTAACGAGTACTAAGCTAGTGATCATCGAGCATTCATACACACCAAGCACTAGTAATTTACCAAAAAATGAATGTAGTGATTACCGAGTAAACCAGAAAATGACATAGTAATAAAAAATTACACATATACCCATGAAAATAGTTTACACCGATTAGGAAAATAATTTACCAAGATCGAGAAAATATTTAATATGGATGTAATCATTAAATTTGGTGATGATTCCTATGTAATGTTAGATTTGGGTTATTTTCTTATACTGTTGATCTTAGGTTTTCTAAGACATTGTAAACCCTAATTAGGTCAAGTTAGATTGATATACAAGTTGTAAAGATGTCATTATGATCATATATCATGAACAAGTAACCACACTAAGGACATTAGGAGATCAGTCACAGGGTTTATGACTGAAGGTTTATGAAAGAAAATAATTAGTTTATTAGAACACACACAAGGCTACTGAGCAGGACATAAGGGCACATACATCACACTAAGGTGATATTTATTTTATATGTCATAGATCTGAATCAGATAAGATTGAGTTGTTATTTAAATATACTTTTATTATTATCAATTTAACCATTGTAGAAGGATTAAATATATTAACATAGTGAACTTAACCATTCTTATGTAAATCTCTTAACCGAGTACACACATACATTATGTTGTAAAAATCCTTTAACCAGGTAGATCTAGTCGATCTTTTGTTACTCCTAATAGGGTAAGATCATCATAAGTGATACAAAATTATAGCCTTAATTGACACACTTTATTGTTGCAATAGTGAAGATTTGTGGGTGTCAACCCCATTGTAGTTTTTACCTTCTAACAAGGGTTTCTGCATAACCAAAATATTTGTGTCATGAGTATGGATTTTCATGTATGATTTATTATTTTGTTTACATGCACTTTACATTTTTATTTACTTGAATGTGTGTTTCAAACAATAGAATCAGTCAGTTAATTAAGATGTACTATTGCAAAGTATTAGAGTTAAACATTTTTTAGGGTACTGATTCATCCCTTCCCTCTCAGTACTTATCTTTCCATAATTTCAACAATTGGTATTAGAGCTAGATCTCTTGTTAAGGAATTTTAACCAATGAAGAGGAAAAGATATAGGGATGGAAATATATAAGTTAGATAAGACCATTGAGAATCAAAGGTTGCAGATGTAGATCTTTATTGAAAAATTCAAGGAAGACAAAGAAGATTGAAGATGTTACTGATCAGAAGGAAGGATATGGCAATTCGGTACAATGAGACTTCCTATCATGAAGAAGAGATAGATGACCCATTTGAGACATTTGGATCTAGATATAACAACATATCTGATGCATCTAAAGGAATAATATCTAATTTATCTAAAAGGAACCTACATCTTACTGAACAAGTCAAAGCCCTGCATATCAGTCAAGAGACACAAATGGTTAGGATGGTTGATGTAATGAACAATGCTAGGCAAGCAGAACAAGAAATAAATTTGGCTATTGAAGATATGAGATAAATGACTGAGAATCTACAAGCTGAGTTGCTTCCCCATCTAAAGATAATGGAGAAAGATGTAAATAAGGCAAAAGCATTAGTTGCCACCCTTGAGATTTATGTACTTGAGAACATTTTTGACATGCATGCCCAAGTCGATCTAGAGTACATTTCTCTTGAAAATCTGAAAGAGGAATGGGAAAACCTCTTGGAATCTCTAAAGAAAACCTACCAGCACATTTTTGATAAGTTGTAAGCACACTTTTTATTTTGGCATTAATTTCAAAAAGGGGGGAAGTCATGTATATGCCTCTATGTACTTCACACCACTAAGAGCATGCACAAAGGGGGAGTCTGTAAAGAAAAGAGTCACTGTATAGATGGAGTTAGTATATTTTTGCATTTGTATATTTTTAGCAATCGGTACATATACATAAGGTTTTGATACTAATGCCAAAGGGGGAGATTTTTATCTCTATTTTGAGCATTAATGGATTGTCATTAGTATCAATCAGTTATTCAGTCGGTAAAGGTCAGTAAAGGTTGGTAAAGGATACAAACAAGATAGTCAGTCAAGCATACAAAGTCTACACACCGAGAAGAGACAAGGCAGAACTTCAAGTTAACTGAATATAGGTTTGATTGAGCACACTTATCGAGTGTCAGACAATTATTGAGTACCACGCTAGTGATCACTGAGCATTCATACACACCAAGCACCAGTAATTTACTGAATAGTGAATGTAGTGATTATCAAGTAAACCAAGAAATGGCATAGTAATCAGGAATGACACATATACCTATGAAAATGGTGTACACCGATCAGGGAAACAATTTACCAAGATCAAGACAATATTTAATATGTATGTAATCATTAAATTTGGTGATGATTCCTATGTAATGTTACATCTAGGTTATTTTCTTATACTATTGATCTTAGGTTTTCTAAGACATTGTAAACCCTAATTAGGTCAAGTTAGATTGATATAAAAGTTGTAAATATGTCATTATGATCATATATCATGAAGGATACTTAGCCGCACTAAGGACATCAGGAGATCAGTCACATGGTTTATGATAGAAGGTTTATGAAAGAAAAGAATCAGTTTATTAGAACACACACAAGGCTACCGAGAAGGATAGAAGGGAACATACATTACACTAAGGTGATATTTATTTGATACTTCACAGATATGAATCAGAAAAGATTGAGTTGTTATTTACAGATACTTTTGTTGTTATCAATTTAACCATTGTAGTAGGATTAAATCTCTTAATAGAGAAAACTTAACCATTCTTATGTAAATCTCTTAACCAAATACACACATACATTATGTTGCAAAAATCCTTTAACCAGGTAGATCTAGTTGATCTTTTGTTACTTCTAATAGGGTAAGATCATTAGAAGTGATAAAAAATGTAGCCTTAACCGACACACTTTATTGTTGCAGTAGTGAAGATTTGTGGGTGTCATCCCCACCGCATTTTTTACCTTCTAACAAGGGTTTCTACATAACCAAAATATATGTGTCATGAGTATGGATTTTCATGTATGATTTATTATTTTGTTTGCATGCACTTTACATTTTCATTTACTTGAATGTATGTTTCAAACAATGGAATCAGTCGATTAATTAAGATTTATTATTGCAAAGTATTAGAGTTAAAGGTTTTTGAGGGTACTGATTCACCCCTCCCCTCTCAGTACTTATCTTTCCATAATTCCAATAACCTATCATAACTATCATACATCCACTTAAAATACCTCTCATGTTCCCAAAAACCTAAAAATATAAGATTCCAATTAGAATTCCTAGCTATTTTTTCCTTTTACCAAAGTCCAAATGCTTACAGTAACTCCATATTTACATGAGCTTTTTTACCTATGTTGGTGAAAAATTTCATCTCTTATGGGTAAATTACAAATAATATTAGATAAATAACTAATTCAACTATTTAAAAGGTTAGTGTCATCTAAATCCTATCATTCTCCCACTTGAAATTATTCATTGCAAATTAGACCTATAAGAATATAAATAATCAAGTATAGTAATCAAGGATCAAAGCCTTCCTGCACCAACAAGGGAAAGACATCCCTTAGCCATGCATGTATCACTTCATTCTTCAACATTCTCATATGCTCCAACAATATACGTATAATAGCAACCAAGTTAACGACCATCAAGAAAAAAACCTCCCATTCTCCAACATCCCACCTATCAAAGAAAATGAGCAGGATAAGATGAATCATACCAATTGTCATTGAATCTTGAACCAATACACTCATGAACACAAGGATACAATTAAAATGATAAAAAAGGCTCTATAAAATTATCTTATCCATACTAGTTGGAAAATCAACTACAAAAAAATGTAATTCATCCAAGATTTCCATACCTCAAACCAAGATATACAAACATATATAAAAATTCAATCCATTAAAATATCAACTCAAAACTACAATCAAGTCTCCATATATCCATCCTTCTATCTCAATGAAAAATACCAATGTACAAATTGCCACAAACAATGCCAACTACCAAAGTCTGCAATAACACTAAAATAATTCTCATGGATATAGATAGTCCACATCTAAGTGATCTCGTTTCAACCAAATGGGTGACCAAGCTACACAAATACACAACTCATGGATCCAAACCTAATGAAGAAATTAAAATCATCATCATATTAGTAATAAATGAACCAAGATTCGAAGAGGATAATCATACATATATCTCGAAACCACCATTACACAAGTAATGTCAAATTTGAAAATAGATCAAAGCATGCCAATTTTATCTATGTGGTACTTCACATAGAGGATTTAAATAATAAATTTAATACATAGTGTCAAGGAAACATAAAATTATATGAAAATACTACAAATGAATTTGTTGCAATATCTCTCTCACCACTAGTCTCTAAATCTTTCCCAAGTTCTTCACTCTCAAGAACAGTGTCATGTGAATACAAACATTTGAGAAGAAGAAAGAGATCAAAGAGAGAACATACAAATCAAACCATATCCTTGTTCTACACTAACATGTACCAAGTTGTGTAAAGTAATATCGCCTTCACCATTACCAAATTGAAAGGATATCAACATCTAAAATTCAAAGTTTAATGAAAACACAATAACAATAGATGCAAATTTCTCATACCAAAAGTAGAGAAAACAAACCAATCATTCCCCAAATATAGGGAATATGCCCAATACCACAAATAATTTCTTGTGCCTCTCTAAATAAGTCCCTAGAACCAAAACCATAACTTAAAATTGACAAAAACAAGAAGAAAAATACATAAAACCATGCATATTCTTCTTAACAAGTCTTGAACTTTTTATATTCAAGACTTTACTCATATGAGAAGACAAAATACAAAATAAGAATACATTGGATATTCAAATGAGAAATAATTCTCAGATCATTCATCTTTTGATTAGACCAAGAGTGGGATTCAATATTATCTTGTGCACACAACACCGAACATTAAAAGATTGTAATAAATTACAATATTCTCTCTAGTTCCATAATGGATTCATATCCATAGCTAGGTTAAGGCTCCTCAATCTTTCTAAATAAATCCTAATCAAAGAGTAACCATCTCAATATAGGATCCCATAAAAAGAGATCTCCTAGACTCACCCAAGTCTCTTTAATATCTATGAGAATACACCAATTGTTCCATGCCAACTTCAATTTCAACCCTAAAAAATCATGGAGCTTAAAGCAATTATTAATACTCAAAACCAAAGAGAAGCAACAAGACCATTGTCAGAGTTCCAAAGTTATAGAAACATAATACATATCATGACAACATGATTTATAATCTACTTAAAGGGAGCTCTTATGCTCCAAAGAACATATCATGGCTTCAAGAGAACCCATTTAATGCCAAAATTCATATCCATAATCAATAGTGCATTGTGTCATAATATAAACCATACTATAAACTAAAAACAACATCTTCATATGTTGAGATAATCATTCACCATAAAATTTTGAATCCACGTCCTTGTCAAATCTCCAATTGAGCCAAGGATATCAATCTCTCATTGTAATATAATAGAAACATACAAGAGCTTAAAAATACACCAACCACCATTGGAAATGACCATCCATCTTCTAATAAAATATTGTTCGTGATACACTATATAATACACCATCGATAATTTAGAACCAAAATCTTAAAACAAGGAAGATATAACTATAAGAATTGCTATGATACCATGTAAGAATTGACATAGAGAAATGAAAACAAGAACCAAGATCTAGAGGTCAATGAATAGTAAAAGAGAGAGATAAAATATTCTATTGAATTTCAATAGATAGAAAAATATTGGATGAATTAACTGAATTCAATAGACGAGTATAATAAAGAAGTGCATGCTTATATAGACAGGGCAATAAAAGACTATGATAAGGAGAATATAAGTTATCACCCACACAAGGTGGAATCAAATGTCCAAGCAAGGTGGATCATCCTCCATTATGAAATGAAGTATGTGCTACATGTGGAGGATGATAATGTGATGAGTGCACTAAAGGTGGATCTTACACTTAAAGTAGAATGTAATAACAACTATCACCACCTAAAGTGGAATTTCTCCTACACTATGTGCAAATAAAGGATGCAAACTCCTAAGTGTATCATGTGCAAACTACTATGTATGTAGTATCCTAAGTGTAATAACCCCCCATAGTTTGCTTTTCAGTTTAATTGGCCAGAATCTTTTAGGCCACTCTTCATGTTGATGTTAGAATAATTGAGAGGGGGGTGAATCAATTAATCAGTGTCCCAATACAAAATGTATAATCCAAAAACAAATACTTCAATTTCTGCTTCTCAGTAACTTAAAATACTTTCACTTTCTGTGCATTTACCGATTATTAGTCTAAAACTTATAACAGTTACCGATCAAATCAACTATGCAACATGTAAATATGACATCAAAACAAATATCACAATCAACACATAGCACAAGAGATTTAACATGGAAACCCTGTAAAGGGAAAAACCACCTAGGACCGACAACCCAAAATATTCACTCTTCTGAAGTGAGGTTGGTGAAGACCCAACCCTGTTAAAGGTTACAAACACACTGTTAGGTGTGACCTTGTTAGAGGATTTTAGACCAACCGTTATCGTCCAACCAATAATCACTCTGGGGTTGACAGGATAACAATGTTCATTCTATGAATGATACATAATAAGACTTTCTTAGTCCACTCGATTAAGATATTTGACTCTCTACAATGGTTAAATATGTAATAGTAGGTGATCTGACTTAATACAACTTCAATTGCAAATTACAGATCAATGTTTAGCTCATACAAATCTTTCTGATTAATAAATCAATTCTATTTCAATCAATGTTCAACTTACTGTCCATTGGTAATCACTCTCTGTAGCTTGGTAATGCTCTGCAGTAGGGTTCTTAACCAATATGATCAGAATGAATGAAAACTTGTTCACACGATTATTCTGCAGTTTCCTTTTCTTCCGGCATCACCACCTTGTAGTGAAATCTCTAGTCTCTTATATAGACATGTAAACTATTTTCTTCTGCTCCATCAGATTTTGTCGCTTAATCATCTTTGTTGATTTTGCCTCTTACACATGCCTCGACACTTGTGTCAATAACACGTTTGATTCTTATCCTTTAGATCTTTCCTAAATTTTGTTAGCCGTTGATCTATGTAACAAACTTTATTTGTTACCTCATAATCATACACTTTCCAGCTCATCAATCTTATCGGCTAAACTAATCATTTAGTTCATTCTGTTCTTCTTGGTTAACAAAGAAATGTGTTGATGAACACAAGCTCAGTTAACACTGTGATTGGTATACACTACACTCTGTCAGTGTATACTGAAATGCTTCATCAATTGACAACACTGCTTTGTGTCTTTTAGTTCTTTTCCTCATCATAGATGAATGAAACATAATCAAGTCAATAAAATGAAGTCATAGACTCATCAACAAGTTACTCAATGTATTCCTTAGCCTCATCTGTCATATCCATCTTCCTCATGTAGATATTTCTGTTCTTCATCTCTTTCACTCCTTCTCTACAGATGTATCGGTATAGTAACTTACAAGATAAGTACTGTCAAACTAGTTGACATCAATGACAACATAATAATGATTCAATTATATTATATATCTAATCAATCAGCTCAGTGATCTTAAATCATAGATTCTTCAATCAAGTTCTAAATCAGTTGTAGTTCATCAATCTCTCCCTTTGGCATTGATGGCAACTCAAGAAATATGAAATATACCATATACATACAAAACATGTATTCTACAACTCTGTGAAAAAATGCTATACAAGCTCTCCCTAGCTTAATATGTTTAATCACTATGTTACTCAACAACATTTACAAAATACAGCTATGTCAATCTGCAAATATGATCTTTTCAACTTTCAGATTCCTTCTTCTGTTCTCAGTAACTGATCTTTAATGCTCTCCATTCTTCAAGTTGTCTCTCCCTTAAATAGTTCTTATCAGTGCATATTCAGATTATCTCTCCCTTTGTTTCATATTGTTTATCTCTCCCTTTGACAACAATGCCAAAAGAAACAAAATAAACAAACAACTCTTTAGTAGCCAAGTAACTCTCTATTGTCCAATGCATACTCTGTATCTCTGTATACTGATATGCCATTTTGTTCTAGTACTTTTCACAACCTTAGACATGATCCAAAGTGTGAACTATGCTACATCAACATGGATGATCTTCTGATAAGATTAGGCTGATGTAACATCTGGATCACCTTAGTGACTAGTAGATAGGGGACAGACCCCAAGTCTAGTCCTCAAGTACTCAAATGTGTCCTTCTTTAATTGCACTCGGTTCAAAACATAAAATGTTGTACTAACATCTTCCATCCAGTATGTCTAAGAAATAATCTTTTGCAACATTAATGTCCTAGCATAGTCAACTATTGACCTGTTCCTTCTTTCAACAATCCCATTCTACTGAGGTGTCCTCGGTGCAGAGACCTATCTTTTAATACCATGCTCATTACATAAATTAGTAAATTCATCAGAGATAAATTCACCTCCTCTATCAGATCTTAGGCATTTCAATTCCTTACCAGTCTCTTTTTCTACTTTAGCCTTATACCACTTAAACATCATAAATTATTTAGATTTTTCTTTTAAGAACATAATTGTCATCAATCTAGTATAGTCATCAACAAAAAGAATAAAGTACCTATCACCATAATAACTCTGAGTTCTCATAGGACCACATAGGTCGGTATGAACCAACTCTAGTATCTTCTTTGTTGAGTAATCCTTACTTTTGAAACTAGATTTAGTCATCTTACCTTTCTGGCATTCATGACACATAACATGATCTAGTTTTGACAAGTTAGGTAGACCTCTAACTCTTTTCCTTTTACTGATCTTAATCATGTTATCAAAGTTCACATGGCATAACCTTTTATGCCACAACCAAGCATCTTCATTTTTCATCATCAAGCAAGAAGACACATTAGTATCAAGATAAAATAGATTACCTCTTGATTGTGCTCCAGTTCCAACTAGTCTTCCTCCATCATCAAAGATTTTCACTTTCTTGCTCTCAAAAGAAACTTGGTGACCCGAATTATTCAACCATGCCACACTTAACAAGTTATAGTTCAATCCATCTACCCAATATGCATTATCACATTTTATCATATCATTTATCATTAAGGTTCCTTTACCTCTTACCATACAGGGTGTGTCATTACCCCTCTTAATTGAACCTCCATTGTATTCTTCAAGTAGATCAAACTTCTCCTCATCACCAGTCATGTGATGTGTATAGCCACTGTCTATGACCCATGTATTATTTTTGTTAACATTAGAGATAAGTGCTATTTATTCATGTTTTTCTTCTTCCTCCTCTGAGTCATCTTTCATAGCAACAAATACAACTTCTACATCATCATCAAAATCAGATTTAGATTCATTATCCTCAGATATGAAACATACCTTTTTTCCTTTTTTATTGCTATCTTGGTTATCTTTGTTGTGTCGGTAGCCTCTGTTGACTATTCTCCCATAGATTCCTTCAGATTGGTCTTTGGATCTTTCATCATCTTTCTTATGTGGACATCTAGCAGTGATGTGGCCAACCTCTTTATAGTTTAAACATTCCAAAGGTAGCTTACATCTATATCTTCCTTTCCCTTTGGGTAATCTTCAGGTCGTAAGAGCTTCAAGTTCATCAAGCTCACCATCGGTATCACTATCATCATTATTATTACTTCTGCTAGACTTACCGATCTTCAGAGAAGACATGAAAGTGGATTCCATAGATGGTACAACACTGTTATCAAAGTTATCTAATTCAAAAGTTGTAAGTTTACCAATCAGATTGTCAAGTGTAAGTACATTACCAGATGCAGACCTTGTCTCATGAATAGCAGATATTCTGATTGCATAAATTAGCAATAAAGTTCTGAGTATTTTGCTAACAACTATCTCTTCACTAATGAATCCATCAGATGCTCTAATAGCATGTACAACCTCTTTAAGTCTATTTGTATATTGCACAATATTCTCACCTTCTTTCATCTTCATATCATCGAATTTTCCCCTTAAGCTCTTTGCTCTAGCTCTTTTAACATTTGCATCTCCACTATAAAATTGAGAAAGTTTATCCCACATGGCTTTTGTAGTAGTGCAGCTCTTAATATCTTTGAATTCAGCATCGGTATAGGCAACAACAATCTCCATCATAGTAATATTGTGTTCATGCCTGTCTTTCAATTGATTAAGTGTTAGGGGACCAGGGGTCGGTTCTATATAACCATTCTCCATCAATTCTAGTGCTGCATTCCCAATTCCAGATATGTGCAACTTCATCCGACTCTACCATACTATGAAGTTCTCTTTGTTCAACTTTGGCACTTCCCTCTTATACATTTTGAGATATTTTTACTGAAGTCCTTAAAACTCTGCTCCAAGCAACCAATGCTCTGATACCAATTGTTAGAATAACTGAGAGGGGGGTGAATCATTTAATCAATGTTCAAATACAAAATGAATAATCCAAAAACAAATACTTCAATTTCTGCTGCTCGGTAACTTAAAATACTTTCACTATCTGTGTATTTACTGATTATCAGTCTAAAACTTATAACAATTACCAATCAAATCAACTATGCAACATGTAAATATGACATCAAAACAAATATCACAATCAACACATAACATAAGAGATTTAAAGTGGAAACCCTATGAAGGGAAAAACCACCTGGGATTGGCAACCCAAAATATTTACTCTTTTGAAGTGAGGTCGGTGAAGACCCAACCCTGTTAAAGGTTACAAACACACTGTTAGGTGTGACCTTGTTAGAGTATTTTAGACCAACCGTTATTGTCCAACCAGCAGTCACTCTGGGGTTGACATGATAAAAATGTTCATTCTATGAATGATACTTAATAAGACTTTCTTAGTCCAATCGGTTAAGATATTTGACTATGTACAATGGTTAAATATGTAACAGTAGGTGATATGACTTAATACAACTTCAATTGTAAATTACAAATCAATGTTCAGCTCATACAAATCTTTCTAATCAATAAATCAATTATGTTTCAATCAATGTTCAACTTACTATCCATTAGTAATCACTCTATGTAGCTCAGTAATGCTCTGCAATAGGGTTCTCCTTAACCAGTATGATCAAAATGCATGAAAACTTATTCACGTGATTATTCTGCAGTTTCCTTTTCTTCCGACTCACCACCTTGTAGTGAAATCTCTAGTTTCATATATAGACATGTAAACCATTTTCTTCTGCTCCATCAAATTTTTCTTCTTAATCATCTTTGTTGATTTTGCCTCTTAAACATGCCTCAGCACTTGTGTCAATAACACATTTGATTCTCATCCTTTAGATCTTTCCTGAATTTTGTTAGCCATCAATTTGTGTAACAAACTTTATCTGTTACCTCATAATCATACACTTTCCAGCTCATCAATCTTATCGGCTAAACTAATCATTTAGTTCATTCTGTTCTTCTCGGTTAATAAAGAAATGTGTCGGTGAACACAAGCTCAGTTAACATTGTGATTGGTATACACTACACTCTATCGGTGTATACTGAAATACTTCATCAACCGACAACACTGCTTTGTGTCTTGCAGTTCTTTTCCTCATCATAGATGAATGAAACATAATCAAGTCAATAACATGAAGTCATAGACTCATCAACAAGTTACTCAATGTATTCCTTAGTCTCATCTATCATATCCATCTTCCTCATGTAGATATTTTTTTTCTTCATCTCTTTCACTCCTTCTCTACAGATGTATCAGAATAGTAACTTACAAGATAAGTACTGTCAAACTAGTTGACATCAATGACAATATAATACTGATTCAATAATATTACATATCTAATCAATCAACTCGGTGATCTTAAATCATAGATTCTTCAATCAGGTTCTAAATCAGTTGTAGTTCATCAGTTGATTATCTGCATATGTTGATGTTATTTATATTTATGATTTTACTAACTTCATACTTGCATGTGTATGGTTAGTGTTTATGTTTTACTTTTTTGTTTGACATGCTAGATGTGGTTTAGGGAAGAAGTCATAGTTACTTTCTTGTGAGATCCACACGATTCGTCAATCCCTGCCATTGCCTGTTAAATATATTTATACATGTATTTACATGCTCATCTTTTAAGTAGGATTTCAGGTACCGAGCATCGACTTTCTTGAATTGTCAGGATGAGCATGCCCTATCACAATATCTCAATGGTAAGAGAGGGGAGATAACATACAAGTCCAATCCCAACCTAAGCCATTAATTATCTTAAAATAGTGGACAAATATCTAATTTTTCTACCTATCCAAATTTTTCAAGGTGACGTGAATTCATGATCCCTTCCTTTAGGCTTGATTGTTGCATTTTGATTTAGTCGATTTTGCTTCATAGTTGCATGTCATGTGGTTTTATGTGGTTTTGTTGTTAAAATGGATCAATGAATTAATTAAGATTAATTAAATGAGATTAAATAATTACACCTTATGATACATTAAAATATTAAATATAAGGTTAATTAATTAATGATAATTAATTATTACTTATATTGTATAATAAATAATTTAATTGCAAAATCAAAATTAAATAATTGAGAAATTTAATAAGTATTAAATAAAAAAATTAATTTAAATGTGCAATTTGAGTTAAGTGGTTATTTGTTGAGTTGCATATTTCAAATTAAATAAAATTAAATAATACAACTTAAAAAGCACTTTATTATAAAAGCAGAACTTAACTTTTTAAAATCAAGTAGAGGAAATTAAATAAATATTTCTTTTAATTAATTAAAGTTGATAAAAATGAGGTCATAGTTGAGTTCTTATTTCAATGATTTGAAGTTAACAACTTTATTATTTTTAATAGTTGAATTTTATTTTATTATTTTGGAGTTGCATTCTTTCAACTCCGGTATTTGGGTTTTCTATATAAGAGAGCTAGGAGACCATTTGGGAGATAATTTTTAATTAGGTTTTGAAGAATTCTCTTTTGGCAAATTTTTGGAGGATTAAAGTTTTGGTGTTTTCGAAAGTTTTGAATTTTCAAGATTTGGAATTGATTTTCGATTCAACTTTGTGTATTAAGGTAGGGTTTTAAAATCATTAAAAATTGTCTATTTAAATCATTGTCTTCTTCGTGTTTGATTATATCTTGTGTGTAAATGATGAGTGTTTGTTAAAAAGATGTGTTGTTGGAAATTTGGCTGATTTGGTTACATAGATGTTGTCATTATGGAAACATATGATCTACATGAAGATCGCATAGGTCAGAGAGCTAGTATGTCAGAGCGTAATGCGAAACTGTCTAAGTATGAGACAATGTGTTTTTACCAATGAACCTGAAGATAGTTTTTGTTTGTGATGTCAACTGGACTAAGTTCAGTGCTTGCGCACTTGAACATAGACTCTATGGTGACTATTGAAGACTCATATCAGAGTGCAATTCAGTACGACATGTACGAAAGAAGTTATGATAGTTTTTCTAAAGACAGTGTTAAGCCGACATGACAGAATATGAAGATAGAATTGGTAAAGAGTTAAGGGATTATTTTGTTTATCAAAATAATGACTTAACAATATAAAGGGATGACATCCTAGATTTTAACCCTTGGATAAAGTTATTTTGTAATAGGATAGCCGACTGGAAAGTTATTAATCTTAATAACTTGTATAAATGTAATTGTAAATTGTAAGAAGGATATGAAATGAAGAAGGAACAAATGTATGTAATAGTGATAGTGAAAGAGAAGTGAAAAGATATTGATGCAAGTAGTATAAGGTTATGTACCTTGACCTACTTTTGTAATCAGTAAATATTATACATTACTTGTTTGGGTAGTGGGCTCATCTGGTAATCACATTTTGTACTACCAACTCCTAACAGGGTTGAGGCTTCTAACAAGGCCTATAGTCCCTTAATTAGGACTGAGACACTATATTCATGTAATAGAATCCTAACAGGGTCAACATCCTTAACATGATACTTTTGATTAGCAGATCTTTGTGGGTACCATCCCCACCGGGGTTTTCCCTTGGCTAGGGTTTCCTCGAGAACAAATAATGTGTTATGAGTTCTTTAGTTTTATTGCTATGCATGTTGTTTAGCTTCTTATGTTATGCATGTGTAAAGTTAATCTGTTATATCCATAATTGAGAAAAAGATAAAGTTTGTAGAATACTGATTCACCCCCCCTTCTCAGTATTTCCTATTTCTAACAATTGGTATCAGAGCTTAGTTACTCAGAAAAGAATCATTCAAGGAAAGCCTAGCAGCTTGAGTAAGATCTCTATGGATATGGATCAACTACAGAAGAATCTTGAAGAAGCTCTTGAATAGATTGATATGCTTATTGATGAAAGAGATATTCTGAAAAGAAAATATGATGATGCAAATAACCTCATTGAGAAATTGAAAAACAAGTTGGAAGATCTGAAATCTAAAAAGGAATCCAATGTTTTCATTGAAGATTGTGATTATAATTTAGAAAAAGAAAATGAGATCGTTAAGCATGAACTAAAGATAGCAAATCTAAAGCTTAGTTTGAAAGATGGAAATGGCAAGAATGAAGAAAATATGAAATCTAAGAATGAAAGTCTAAAGATTGAAAATGAAGGACTAAAATCTAAACTTGATAAAGTAACATCTGAATTTGAGAAAGTCAATTTGCAGTATGTTGAACTTGAGAAATACAATGCAATTGTGAAAGGCGAACTGATCCAATCTAAACAACAACTTGAAAGGCTATATTCAACTAGTGAGAATATTGATGAACAAATATGTTATCAAAAACCATTCTATGATAAGACTGGTCTTGGATTCAACACTTTTAAAGCAAATGAAGAAAGCAAGGAACCAGATCTGAAAATATTTGAAAGCATAGATGAGAAGAAGTCTGATGAGATTAACAAATTTGAAGATACACCTAAGGAGGAAGAATCACCTAAGCAAGAGGAATCACCCAAAGGTATGCAAAGAGAATTCAAAGGTAGATGTTTTGCTTGTAATACTATTGGTCATATGAAGAGAGATTGCACAGGTAAGCAATTCAAACCTCTTAATGGTTATTGTTATAATTGTCATGGTTTTGGACATAGAGCTACTGAATGCAGGAAACCTAAATTTATTGAGACTAATAATAGTAGTAGAATGTTTAGGAATACTAACAATGCAAATAAGAAACCTACTGAAGATATGAACAGAAGAAATGGAGTAATATGTTATAGATGCAACAAGGTTGGACACATTGCTAGAAATTGCAGATCACAGATCAATCAACCTAGACCAAGATATGGGAACAATGGAATAGTTTGTCAGATATGCAACAAGATTGGACACACAACAAGGTTTTGTAGAATGAACAATAGATTTTTTCTTACCAATCCTAACCCTAGAAATCATGCAAGAAGAAATGAAGATGCAAGTAACAGTAAAAAAGGATGTTGTAGTAATTCAGATGAAGTGAAGTTTATCAAAAGCACAGACCAAGGATACATATTCAATAGTGAAGGTAATCAGGAAGGTGAAGTATTAAAAGGTAAGAATGAATCTTTACCTGACCCATCTCAAAGTACTTAATTTATGAAAATTATAGTAGAATAGGAACTTAGATTAGTGTAGAAGTAGGTGTATGATGAATTAAGTCTTGTGTAGTTAATGCAAGGTAGTATATGATGTTCTAATGCTATGGTTAAGAGTGCAAATAAAAATATTATGTTTTGCGAGATCGCAAGAAGTTTTAAGTTTTGCAGGTTAGCAGAAACAACTTTTTGGAAAGAAGTGGCAAAAGAATTGAATGCCATGTCATATCTAAGTGAGATTGAATTAATAAAAGGCCATGATCAGTATTATTTGATCATCAAAGTGAATTCAAGTGTTAAGGAGATCAAAGAGAAATGATTGGAAGCATTTTGCAAGGATTTGGAGAAGAATTTTGTGTCGAACCCTAAATCACGAAATCGAGGTATTTTACTTGGCATATCTTTAAATCAGTAAAGGAATTAGAGGAAATCATGGATGTTTCTTTAATTCAAAATGTCAGAGATAAAAATAGACCTAAGATGAAAAGGGAACCAGTAGAACCCTTGGAAGATGATCCTAGGTTAGCTTTATCATCCTTACCAAACAAAGTTTTACATCTAGAGAATGTTAGAAGTTATCTTGGATGCAAATTAGAGACTATCAGTGATAGTGATTTCACCAAGGAATATCAAAAGATCTACAATTAGGACATGACATTGAAAGAAGGATTTGAACATTTGAAAAATAATGAGATCATTAAGTATGTATTACAGTATGAATTTGATAATGAAGAATGTACTAAGATTATTTTAAGCAGAATTCATAATGGAAAGTTTTGGTTAGAAGATAGAGTGATAGATATCATAGCTGATTTGATTCATAAAGTTACTGGACTATCTAGAACTGGAGCCATTCCTTTAAATGAGAAGAACATGAGGAAAATAGTCATAGACAATACAAATTCATCCTATAATGGTAGAGGAATTGTGATTAGTAAGATTCAACAAGATGATGTCAGATATTTATGTAAGATCCTAACCACTAAGTTTTGTGTAAACTCAAGAAAGGATGACATGGCAGCTAGAATGATAAATGTAGCTTATCTGATGTGTGTTGATAAAGTAGAAGTTGATATGTGTGAGATTCTAAGAATTCAACTATTTGAGAATTTGGAAAAGATTAAGAAAACTAAGTATACACAGTTTAGATTCTCATCCTTAATCACCTATATGTCTTTTCATTTATTGAGAAGATTTCCTTACACCATTGGAAATGACTGGAATGATGGCCAAACTACAATGGAAAGGATTAACCTAGTATACAGAAGGCATGTTATTGATAAAGTGAATGAGAGTGTAGTATTGGTAACAAGACAGTTTAGGATATATTGTCTAGTAGATCAAGGATCCCACAGTCTCTTGTGGAGAAGTATAAAAATGAGATATGTTTCATGGTTGATACTAACTTTACCTACATTGAAGCAGTAAAACCTAGAATAGATTTCATAGACCCTCTTGGCTATGAGATATCTGAGGTAGAGACATAAGAGTCTATGAGCAAGTTACTTAAGTGCAAGTGGGACACCCAATGTAACAGGTTTGGAACTTTTGAGGAGAACTTCAACTCCGCAAAGACCTTACTTGAAGAGAAGTAGTCAAAGAAAAGAGTTGAGAGTACTATCAAGTAAATCCTAAAAGATACAGGGATGACTGAGCATGAATTCTTGGTAACAAAACAAATAGCAGCAACAATCAGAGATATTGGACAAAAAGAAGTTTTGTCTGTTCCACCCCTATCATCAATTGCAACACATCAAGAAGAAACACAAGTTAAGGTGAAAGTGGAAGAAATTGAGAAGGATCAAGAAGCAAAGATATCCACTAGATCCACTTCCTCCACACCTAGCAAAAGAGTAAAAGAGAGTGCTACTAGACCAGGTAAAAGGCAGAAAACATTAGTGAAACCAGTTCCAAGGAAAATTGTAGAAATCAAAGATGATGTCACTTCTATTAAGAAAAAAACTTGGAAACCTAGAGTTGAGAAGCTTAATGAGCAGATCATTGAAGATGGAGACTTTACAAGAATGAATAAGTATTATGATCTCTATGATTATGCAGAGAGATTAAATCTAGAAAATGCAGTGGTAAAGCATATGATTTTGTCTAATAAGAAGTTTGATATAATTCAGGGTAAGATACCTGATTATTTGTATAATAAACTTGTGAATAGGAAGAGGAGAGCATTAGAAGAGGACACATCTATTAGAGAAAAGCTTGTAAGAAAGCTTTGTGTTGTAAAAAATGAAGCACACTTTAGTCAAATTATGAAAGCTTTAAGCACCCATTTGAGAACCAAGAAGAGAACCATTCAGATTATGGGAGGTAGATATGAAGAAGTTAATGCAAAAACAAAGCAAGCAATCATCAAAGTTATGTCAAAAAATGCTGGAGAACCATCAGTTGTAGCAAAGCAAGCAGGTGAACCAGAACAAGAGGACATTCCCTCTCCACCAGCCATAAACATTGAAGATGAAGTCATGAATGTAGAAGGAACTAAGATCACCTTGGATACTGATGATAATGTATTCAAGAATCTGGAAAACATTGTTGACAATTCAGATTTTGAAGAGCAGGAGACTACCAAAGGAGAAGAGAAAACAAAGACCACAGTTGTAGAACCTAGAGTGACAGAAAAACCAATACCTGATTCCAGTAAAGAAGATATCAGTCTTACTCCTGAGACTAGAAAGAAGAATCAAATTGGATCTATGATTGAAAATTTGGGAAAGGAAGTAGATGATGATGATTAGATGGAATTGATCAAATCCTTGAACAAAATCATTGGAAAGAACAAGAAAGTAAAAAGTCTTGAAGGATGTCTGAAGGAGCTTACCGAGAAGTTACAAGGCATTGTAACTACACAAATTGCAGAAGCTGACCCTTTGGAGAAAGCAAAGAAAGTGATGAACACTTTTGACAGTGAGTTCACAAATTTAATTGATATAGCAAAAGTGAAAGCTCAAGCAGCCTATGAAGCCAAAACACTTGTGAACATTAGCCAGAATATCAAAAATGATAACAACAATCTTGATATTTGTATAAAGGACTTAAGAAAGAATTTGGAAAGAGGAAAATCCTTGTACATCCAGTGTACAAAATCAGAGACCTTGACAGCATAAGAAGATCAGAAGATGAAGATGAAGGAAGTAGAAATTCAGAATGAAACTAACTTTCTTTCAAGCCCCAATGCAAAGGTATTTGATGTTGAGAAGAAAATTTGTAAGATATATGATGAAATCAGAATTTTGCAAGATGAAAAGGACAGGAAAATGAAAAGATTCACTCTTTTAAGAGAGCACACTTCTATGAAGTTAAGTATTATTGAAGGGTAATTGGAAGAATGTCTTTCAGCTAAGATATCTTTTCAAAAGTTTAGCTTTGAGAATCCCAAGCATGTGAGATAGCATCTTATGGATTATGTGCACTACTCAGTGTGGTAGATTCTATTAAGAAATCATGGGAGAAGGAGTTAGAGGCTATAAAAATTGATTTTGTAGATTGTGTTGCAAGCCTACCAGCTTTGCAATATTGAATTAAGGTATAACTTTTTGTGAATACAATTTTGTAACCCTCCTTACTTTTATTTTGTCATTGTTGTCAAAGGGGGAGAGATATATAGTAGAAAATCGATAAGAAAATGATAAGGATTGATACTCTTAGGGGGAGTAATATATTAGAGATAAGATTTTTGAGGAGTTATAAGGATAGTATATATATTTTATACTATGGCCACAATTTTGAGATTTTGAAGTTGTAAGACTTAGCCAATTTTCTCATATGTTGCCACCAATGACAAAGGGGGAGATTGTTGGAAATTTGGCTGAGTTGGTTACATAGATGTTGTCATTATGGAAACATATGATCTACATGAAGATCGCACAGGTCAGAGAGCTAGTATGTCAGAGTGCAATGCGAAATTGTCTAAGTATGAGACAATGTGTTTTTACCAGTGAACCTGAAGACAATTTTTGTTTGTGATGTCGAATGGAGTAAGTTCAATGCAGTGAACTTGAACATAGACTCTATGGTGACTATTGAAGACTCATATTAGAGTGCAATTTAGTATGACATGTACGGAAAAAGTTATGATAGTTTTTCTAAAGACAGTGTTAAGCCGACATGACAGAATATGAAGACAGAATTGGTAAAGAGTTAAGGGATTATTTTGTTTATCAAAATAATGACTTAACAATATAAAGGGATGACATCCTATATGTTAACCCTTGGATAAATTTATTTTGTAATATGATAGCCGACTGGAAAGTTATTAATCTTAATAACTTGTATAAATGTAATTGTAAATTGTAAGAAGGATATGAAATGAAGAAGAAATGAATGTATGTAATAGCGATAGTGAAAGAGAAGTGAAAAGATATTGATGCAAGAAGTATAAGGTTATGTACCTTGACCTACTTTTGTAATCAGTAAATATTGTACATTACTTGTTTGGGCAGTGGGCTCATCTGGTAATCACATTTTCTACTGCCAACTCCTAACAGGGTTGAGGCTTCTAACAAGGCCTATAGTCCCTTAATCAGGACTAAGACACTGTATGCATGTAATAGATTTCTAACAGGGTCAACATCCTTAACAAGATACTTTTGATTAGTGGATCTTTGTGGGTACCATCCCCACCAGGGTTTTCCCTTGGCCAGGGTTTCCTCGAGAACAAATAATGTGTTATGAGTTCTTTAGTTTTATTGCTATGCATGTTGTTTAGCTTCTTATGTTATGCATGTGTAAAGATAATTTGTTATATCCATAATTGGGTAAAAGATAAAGTTTGTAGAATACTGATTCACCCCCCCTCTCAGTATTCCCTATTTCTAACATGTGTTTCTTTGATAATTAGGAATATTAGGGAATCTTTTGGAAGGAAAATTCAATTAGTGTTTTCTTTAAAAGTTTTGCTTTGGTTTGTTTTCAATTATGACATTCCATGGATTTGAGGGTTTTGAAAGAGTTGCTTTTTTAGAGAAAATACATGCTTTTGAAATAGAAATATAGATTTGCATGTGTGAAAGAAAGATATATTCACTTGCAAGTTATTTAAGGAAGATATATCTAGTTGCATGTTACTCATGATTGATTTATTTAGTTACATGTTATTTAATGAAGATATATTCAGTTACATGTTAATTAGGAAATATATATTCAGTTGTATGTTATGCAAGGAAGATATATTCAGTTGCATGTTATTTAGGAAAGATATATTCAGTTGCATGTTATTTAAAGAAGACATATTTAGTTGCATGTTATTTAGGAAAAATATATTCAGTTGCATGTTATTTAAGGAAGATATATTTAGTTTCATGTTATTTAAGGAAGATATATTCAGTTGCATGTTATTTAATAAAGATATATTTAGTGGCATGTTATTTGGGAAGATATATTTAGTTGCATGTTATTTAAGGAAGATATATTCAGTTGCATGTTATTTAGAAAAAAATATATTCAGTTGCATGTTATTTAAGGAAGATATATTCAGTTGCATGTTATTTGGAAAATATACATTCAATTGCATGTTATTTAAGGAAGATATATTCAGTTGCATGTTATTTAAGGAAGATATATTTAGTTGCATGTTACTTAGGAATGATATATTCAGTTACATGTTATTTAAGGAAGATATATTTAGTTGCATGTTATCTAAGGAATATATATTCAGTTGCATGTTATTTAGGAAAAATATATTCCCTTGCATGTTATTTGAGAAAGATATGTTAATTTGCATATAGTGGTATTCTATTTTTTAGAAATTCTAATTTTACAAATAAATAAATAAATAAAATTCATACACGAGAATTCTTTTAGAAAAAAAATAAGAATAATAATGATATATAATTAAATATTATTTGATGATAATTTAATATTGATGTGTTTATTATTGGAGTTTTTGGTTGTTGTGTTTTGATTGTCGGTATGGGTAGCATTAAGTTGGCTTTTAGGAATTGTTACTAGAGGCTTGGGGTTTTACATTTTTACTGTGGCATAGATATTTACAATGTTTGCAACGTGATAATGGTTTTGATCTTTTTACCCAACCTTTGTTCATTTTAATCTTATTAATTTGTGAACTCTTTGAGAGAGTATGTCTTTATGATATTATGGTTTGAGGACCAATGTGTAATTGTGGGATTATGGTTTGAGGACCAGTGTGTAATTGTGGGATCATGATTTGAGGACTAGTGTGAGTTCCAATTATCTTTTATGGAACTGAAATTGATTATCATGCTTTATAAGATTTGTGAGATCTATTTATGACTTGTGAGCCTAGGGGAGGTTAAATAGATGCATCTTAGGGGAGTGACTTATAATAGGGGCCTGGGACCCAAAGTGGTCAGTACCAGGGAAAACTATCGTAAGTTGTGTAATAAGTGATAACTTAATAAATTTGTTAGAAAAATATTAATAAGATAATTGTATGCCTTGCCCATGCTTTGAGTGTTTGTATGGACTAAGGGTGGGAATGGGATGATACTTAGAGAGTGGGTATAATTAAAATTTCTCATCTTCATGAGAGGGTATTCTAGTTCTACATGGGTCATGTTGAGGGTCTGGGGTCCAGTGTGACCAGTCCAGAATAACTCAACCTGATAAATGCTTGAGAGTCCAGGGTCTAGAAAGACCAGTTCAGGGTAACTCAAGTAGTTGTCCATGTGATGACACTCTTATAGTATGTAGCCTAAGTCTCCTCCATAGTTTTTGCATTTTCCTCTAGTGGTATGTCTTTGGTATTTAGTATTTGGTGGTTAGTATTTGTTTGATATTTTGGTATTTGGTGTTTTGGTACTTGTTGGTATTTTTTATATTTTCTTTATCGTTAGTTGGTGGTACCTCTTGAGAAAGAGAGCTTTCAGGATCCCTTGCCTAGGTTTTGTGTTATTGGTTTTGGCATATGATATGCAAGTGAGGTTTTTTGTTATCTCCTCAACACAGTGGGAATGGACCTTTGGTTCCATGAGGTTGGGTGGTAGTGATTCTTTTACCATTTGAGATTCTGATGTTCATGTATCAGTGTTAGATGATCCTTGTTGTTGTCACCTTCTTATTCTTTATTGGAGGCATGTTCATATCTATCTTATGATGTTATATTTGTACCTTGTAACAATGCTTTAGATGTGACTCATTTAGGATATTGTACTATACTTTGTACTTGATTATTGTTACATACCCTATGACTTGTGTAGTGGATGTTGTTTCATTATGTGTACCTTGATGCATCAGTTGTATCTATGTGTTCATTTATGTGGTGATGTACTTATTATTCATTTATATATGAGAGATTAATAATTATACTTAATCTAAAATAATTAATAAATGTATATGTAATTCTATGTCATGGAATCCTTGAGAGTTGTTAACTATAATTGAGTTGTACTTATGTACTTGTTTGTATCTTATGTTGTATTGCTTCTTTATTATTATCATTATTGTTTTGTAAACTCTCAAGAAAAAAAAGTATTCTGTAAACATAGCAACATGTTTTAGGTTAAATTCTCCTGGGTTGCCCGATGGGGCATTACACTAAGTAAGCTTAACTAAAGTGTAATTAGAAAAAAATTAATTACACCAACTAGAACATGTAATGTTTTGCATGGAGCCCCCGCTGAAAGTGACATAAATTTATGTATGGCATCATGACCAATATTGATACCAAAATTCCATTCAAAATGAACAAAGCTTCTCTACTACTAATATTCAAATGAACAACTATATTAAGTACCCACAAAAATGCTTTTCTTACTACAGTAAATATGCCAATGTAATTATGGTGACCAAGAATAAGGTCTGCCAAACAAAACCCACATTAGTAACATGAAAAATAGAGATTTTTAGCCATAATGTGTGTGTTTCCAAGAATTGATGCCATGATCAATGTTAGAACTAATTTGTAAAACAAACCCACATAGGATAAACTATAGACCAATGAGAACTCTTCAAGTAGCCATGCAAACTTGTAACTGCCTTCACCTAGCCCTAAATACAGGCTTAACACAGATCCACTGCCATAAATTTTAGTTAATATGTAAAACCTACAAAATTATCTTCATAAATATGAAATCCACTTCAACATCTTGACATTCACAAAATATTTCCAAGACTCAAAAACTAGGATCAATGTCATCTAATTGATTTTCCAAACAAACCCACATATAAGTAGCCATAAATCAATAAGAACCCTTCAAGAAACTAAGAAAACCTGTAATTATCTTCATCCAAAACCCTTGAATATAGTCTTACCACAAATTTCCATACCATAGAATTTGGTCAATATGTGAAACCTACATAATCATCTCCCTAAATCTAAAATCCACTTCAACATATAAAGATTCAAATCAAATATGTCATATGAACAATGGAATAAATATAAATGCATAAACCCACAACTTTCAGAACAGTTGCATAACATATTTGATTAATAAGTTGACTAGTCTAATTGAATAGAATACTAAATATACTGGGGAGATGATTGAATAGATGAATTAGCCAGATTGAATTGATTAGAAAGATGGACTGATAGTCAGTGGCAATTAGGTAGGTGAGACTAGAAGAGTTAATTAGTATTAAATAATTATTTAATTGTGCATGAGAAGGAAATAAATAAATATCATTTTTTTAATTTTTATTTTAGAAGTATTAATTATCTTTGGGGAGAGTGAATAATTAAATAAACTAACAATTCATTTAATTAAAAAAGGAACAACTAGTAAATTAAATAATTAAAATAATATTTAACTACAGGTGAAAATAATGGGAAAGTTAATTTAATATAATAATAATAATTTAATTAAAATTGAGAAAAGGGGTCGATTAAATAATAAAACCATTTTATTAAAATACAAGGAATAATTAGTTGATTAAATTATTAAAATTAATCAATTATGGGGAATTGGAGGGAAATATTAATTTTGAAATTCAAATTAGAGGAAAGATACAATTAATTAAATAATAAATATTATTTAATTAATCAAGATGAAAATTAGTAAAATATCACTCGCAAGCAATGAGATAGAAAGTATCTACATTTTGCCCTCTTTGAGACAATGGGTTTTTAGGCATTGTTTCAAAGAATAAATTGTGACATTTTTTCCCTAGTACATCCTAGTAGGATTGAGGTGATGATGTAATATAGTGCCCCCTCGCAAAAAAGCTTGAAAAATATAAAATGAGGATCAATTTGTTGATAATGTGACCAAGGTCTAGATATGTGCCTGATTTGGAAAATGGGTTCAATTGGAAAAAGTTATGGGCCTTAGAAGGCATAAATGAGCATGACCATTACAAACCCTATAGTGCGCATGTCCATCAAGAAGGGGAATCAGGTATAAATAAGCCCTAAGAGGGTCATTTTCAATGTCTTTGTGCACTTTTGAGCTTTATAAGTTGGAGTCTTTCGAGTTCATTTGAGGGGAGATGGTGAGAATCAGGTGAGAGGATCATTAGGTTGAGATAGTCAAGTTGTATCAAAGGAAAAAGGGTGTGGGTACCTTGTCCTATCTTGCATTTATGAGCATTTATTGCATGTTTTTCTTTTTTAGTTTATAGGGTCAAATTTGGTAATGTGACTCATATGAGGTCTCTTTTGCCACATACGTCAGTGAAGCAATGCAAGCATCTGGAAAGAAATACAAGGGGACAAGACACAAGTTTCATAACTCCATTGTATTTGTCGATAATGAAACACATTTGTGGATAATACAACACATTTGTTTGATTGTGCAATGCATCTGCTTAATTCAATACATATGATTGTTAATCCATGCATCACATTTGTTTGAAATAATGCACCATATTTACATATTTTTATAATTTTAGCATGTGCTTAATATATATTAATTGCATTGGCAATTAAACCTATTGGATTTAGCATAGAAATTGATTTGTATCATGATATTGTTAGATAACTGAGAGGGGGGGGGGTGAATCAGTTAGTTCCAATTATCCTACAGTCCCAAACTCCCAGATGTATATAATTCAAACTTTTCAATCAAATAATAAACTTGGTAAGCTATCAACAATAACTTTCTCTTCATTTACCGATTGACAGTCAATTCAATACTATGTTTACCAATTAATCTAGATATGAAATGTGTAAATTAAAATAACAATCCAATCACATCAAATACACATAACACATATATTTAACATGAAAACCCTGTTGAGGGAAAAACCACCTGGGATAGGTAACCCAAAATATTTCACTCTTCTAAAGTGAGCTCAGTTAGGAGCCAACCTTGTTAAAGGTTACAAAACACACTGTGAGGTGTGACCTGGTTAGAGGATTTATCACTAACAATTCTCCCTTGACCAACATTCACTATGGGGTCAACAAGAAAATAATCAACATTCATTAAATGTCATATTGAAATACAAAAAGATTGTTAAGTCCACTTGGTTAAGAGATTTAGTTGTAATAATGGTTAAACTGATGCAGTATGATCTAATTCAAATACAACTAAGATTTGCATATTTTCATATCTATGCTAAGCTTAAAATACCTCCTCTGACCATTAATCAATTCAACTCTTCATATCCTCCAACTTATTCAACTCGGTGAATAATTCTCCGATGCTCGATAATGCTTGCAGTTCATCTCGGTTATGTCTATAACCAATTTGATCAGTAGTTCATGAAAATTGTCCTTTCACGTGAATTCTCCTATAGTGTCAATAATCTCCAGACTCAATAATGAATCTCATGTCTCTTTAGACTTCATAAACCATTTTCTTCTCATCCGTTAGATTTTTCCTCTGAATCTCCATTGTTCATTTTGCCGCTTCAAGCTTCCTCAGAAAATGTGTCTATAACACATTTCATCCTTCTCCATTCGATCAATCTTGAATTTTGTCAGTTGTTAGATCATCATAACAAACTCTATCTTTTACCTTGGAATCATAAGCAATCTACCAGCTCATCAATTCAGTCGACTGTAATAAACTTTATTTATTTCTAGATTATCGGTCAATATAGAATGTGTCGGTGAATACTAACTCAGTTATTATTGTTACTCGATATGCACTGGCTCAGTGTATACATAAATCTTCAATTATCGACCACATAAACATTTTCAGTTCTGATCTTCAATACATAACAAAATCATGTAATACAATCAAGTCAACAAAATTATGCCATAAAATCATCAATAAGTTACCCGATGTATACCTTAGCCAAATCTTCCATATCCATCTCATCTTCATATAGATATCTCATTCCTTTACTATTTTTATTCTTCAGATGTTTGTAACTATCATGATAAGTACAATCAAAACTAGTGATATCAATGACAATACATATTGATGGATTTAATTACCTTACATATCACTTTAGTAGCTCAGTGATTTCTAATCACTGTCTTTCACTTGTCCATTCATTTCATCAAAATATTCAATCAGTTGTAGGTTATTGGATATAGACAAGGTGAGTATAAAGGAGTGAATGAGACAATGAAAAGTGCCATTGTCTCATTGCATGATAATCAAGAGACAAATTATCACCCACACAAGGTGGAATTACATGTCCACTAGAGGTGGATCATCCTCCAATGTGTAATCATGTATGTGCATCATGTGCAACAGAGGTTGAAGGTGGTAAAGTGATTAGATCATAAAAGTTGGATCACCCACCTAAGGTGGAAAAATCCATCCACTATCAGTGGATATGATAAAATAATAGCATGACAAATCCACATAAAGTAGAAATGATCCAACTACTTCTATGTAATTCCCTAATTATGCTTAAGTAAAGTACAATTAGTACCTAGGTGTGAATTATTCAATGTAAAATTTATTGATTACACCAACGTCCCCCTTAAGTGCAGCTTAGGGAGAATGTAGAAAGTTAACAATGCAAGATGGGTTATGGATACTAAAACATGTTAGGTACCCATTTAAAAATGCAATGTAACTTCTCACAAATAGATAAAAGGAGAAAACCTAGTGGGACAAAAATCCTCCCCAAAATAGAGATGAAAACACACAATGCTCCCAATGAGAATAACAATACCTTATGTTAGGAAAAAATCCCCCACAAGAGAGAAGAGGAAATATCATGAAGCCCCCTCAATGTTGACTCTCTTGCAAAGATGGTCCAAGATGATTCCCAATAATCCTCCATAGGAAGAAAATAGAGCCAATGCTACACCAAGAATGTCAAAGTGTGACAAAAATAGGTACTAATATTGATGAAGAACTAATGTCGAATCACCCATTGTAATATAATGAATCTTAAGCATAGTGACACCTTCTTGAGCATCAACTAGATACTTTCCAATGGCAAATTAGTACATTCTAAGTCTCTCTTGGAGCCATGCACTAAGTCTCACGAGATAATTCTTAATTTACTAAGTATAGAAGTATTACATCAAATATTTCATGAATGAAAAAATACTAAGAAGAATGGAATGTCATATCAATGCGTGTACAACATAGCTCATGCAAGAGAATACAACATCACATGAAAAGGATGCAAAGTTGGAAATTGATAATGATGCCACCAAAGGATGTGCTGCAAATGATCATTGATGATGCCCTTTGATTGGATTGATGTACCAAGAAAACATAAGAGTAACTAACCCCCCAGCTATCAGTTAGAGGATAGATTACTACAACAGGTAGGAGAGGTGGACAACTAAAAACTCTTTCCCAAACTTGCATAGTTATTGATAATTTGTTTTAAAAAATGTATTAAAAATTATAAAAATTATTTTCTTATTTAAAAACTTTATTAAATAATAAAGAAAAAATATTTTTTCTATTTTTTTCTACTTTTCTTTTTCTTTCTTGGACTTTCCATTTTAATGATTACAATTGCCACAATTAGGCTATAATAGACTTTGATTATTATGCAAAAGACATACTAAGGTTTGCATTACAAATGTAAAACCAAGCCATATTTTAAAAGTATAATTTATGATCATAGTCACTATAAAATAATATCAACATTGTAAAATATGAAAAAAATCATCCACTTAAAAAACAATTGCACCTAAAAAGGTGTTTGTATGAACTTGAATAAGGCCTTGGAAGTTGTAAAAATGGTATTATGCAATATTCTGAAATATTCAGGCACTAATATCAAAAACCACTTGCACCAATGTGTAGAGCATGAAATTCTACTCCAAAACAAAAATAGTTTCCCAAAAAATGGAGTTCGGATGACTGAGATATTTATGTTTGAAAATTGCCTATGTAATTATAATGTTTTAATCATTGTCACACCTCCAAAATTTAGATGGCTATATATTTGACCTTCGGTGTCTAATTTGGATGAAAGAAAAGTTGATCTTGGGGTTTTGGACCTACTCAATGTGATGCCAACCTATAATTTGCACTAGAAAGCTCAAATTTTTCTTGTAATATAAATCCACAAAGAGGACCCCCCAAAATCCATCAAAATATGCACTCAAATATCTTAAATGACTATCCATTGGCACTCTATGGGTTCAAATACCATGAAATAATTGGCTACAAAGGTAGCCACCCAAAATCTAGAAGCCGAATGGAAATCACAATAGTGAGAAAGAATGAATATGATAAGAATAAATTATGTTCTCACCAATAATGTAATACAATAACTATAATGGATATTACATATAAGACCCCTTGGTTATATATGAAAGGTGAATACAAAAGAACAAATGAGATAATGACAAGTGTTGTTGTCTCATTACATGATAATCAAGAGATAACTTATCACCTAGCCAAGGTGGAATCACATGTCCACTAGATGTGGTTCATCCTCTAAAGTGTAACAAAGTATGTGCAACAAAGGTGGACAGTGATAAAGTGATAAGACCACAAAAGGTGGATCACCCATCTAAGGTGGAAAAGTCCATCTTCTATAAGTGGATATGATAAAATAATAGCATGATCCACATAAAGTGGAAATGCTCCAACTACTCCTATGTAATTCCCTAAGTAAGATTTTGTAAAGTGTAATTAGTACCTAGGTGTGAATTAACCATGAAAAAATGCCTTAATTACACCAAAAATGATTATTCAAAGATACAATAGAAGACCATAATGGAGATATAATATTCTCTATGATTGCAAGGATTCTTGTGTCAAACAATTGAGGACATAGGTTTATACTGAGATTGAGGTAGATGTTCACATGTATGGGGACAAACAACATCATATATGCATGGGGACCTCATGTACTAGCGATGTTATACTATAAACTTCATGACATTGCATACCATGGTGCTTAATCTTTAGGTTGTGGAGTAACCTTGCTCTAGGTTTTGGCTTAATTGATAGCATATTATCATATGTAGGCCTATCTTTGACAAACAATTAATCAAGGTTGGCTATCCTTATGTGTACTACTATACATTAGTGAATCAAATATAGTTGGGTCACACATTATATTGGTGCCATCAATTAGATATTATGAGGGTTTTTAAATGGTGATTATACATTGATTGTGTTCCATGGGAGGGAAATGTTTATATTGTCCCTATTCCCTTCATGAGAGATATTTGATTGGACATACAATATTTAGGCAGTGGATCATAGATATATAATTTCTAAGCATGGTACTTAGAAAATTTGGGGATAAATAGGATGTGTCAGTGGGTTCAATATTATTTGCTTGTACTAGTAGAGATCTTCTAGGGTAGGGTCTAGTAGTTTTGCCATAGATTGCATTTACACAATTTAATAGTTTGGTCTGAGTGCAGTGGGATTGGAAAATGATTGTTATAGATGCAAGTACAACACTTGAGTATGATGCAAGTACAACACCAAAGGAGGAGGAGGTGTGGACAAGGTGGTGGTGGTAAAGGAAAAGGTGGAGGGAGATGAGGTATACATGGAGGGAGAGGAGGTAGAGATGACAATGGGACAGGATATGGATATGACAAGGGAGATGGTGGGGGATGATTAGTTGGTGTTCCAATTGCTCTAACAAGAGTAGGTGGTCTTGATCACATGGAGGACATAGAGGTGGATATGGTGGAATTGAGCTCTAAGGAGTTGAGTGAGTATGAGGAAAGTATCTTGAGTGACTCCAAATCTAAGGAGTTAAGTCTAGAGGGGGATTAGGATGAAAATGGGGGATATGATGTGGGTATACATGATGTTATCATGGAGGAGGATCTGGAGATGCATGATGTGGTAGTATAATAGAATATGGGTGTGATCACAGACCTAGGGGCACTAAGAGCACACATACAAACTATGAGGGATCAAATAAACACACTCCAGAATAGGTTAGATGCTATGGAGGTGAGGACACAATTGATAGAGGCTAGGATATAGGCAACACAACTAAGAGGGATTGGATAATTAGAAAGTTGATAGGGTTAGAGGTTCAGGGAGAGAGATATTGGGATGGATAGGTAGGAAAAGGAGCACTAGTACATCTGGGTCCAATTTATGATGACTATTTCTCATAATTATAACATCCATTAGTCATACTTCCAACCAACATAGCTGTCAAAATGTTTTAGTTAGAAAATTCAATGTATCCATGGTCGTCATAATTCTGACACTAATTCTGATAAAAATGACGTTGGATGATATGATTATATGGGTCTACTTTTGGAGAATTTCGGTCGCATTTAAAAAAAATTCCACATTGATTTAGTTTTTATGGTTGTCAAAATTTTGACGCTAATAAGATGAACTACTCTGATGAACATGTTGTCGAATGCATAGCAAATTCATCAATTTGTGTTTGCACATAAGTTAGAATTATGATGAGACACTAACGAACTATTTCATCGAACGTGTTGTCGAATGTATAGCTATGTCATTGGTTTTGCTTGCATGGTCATCAGAATTACAACACAAACTAGACAAAATGTTAGGATTAACAAGGCATAAATAACAATTATGTGTAAATATAACCAATATTAGAAAACAATAAACCACACAAAAGAGAACACAAGACACAAATATTTAACGTGGTTCACCTAATCCCTGGGCTACATCCACCAACAATGAGTCCAATATTTTATTATCCAGTGATTACAACCTGATTACAATCTATAATCCCTTACAACTTAATTCCACCGCAAGTACTAAAATCATACATCATAATGAAATCCCTAATCCTAAGCCAATATAACAAGGTTTATGTTGGTCAACAAGTTAACCCTAAAATACTTGACGAGTCAACCTAAGAAAATGCTTGATGAGTCAACCTAGGGAAATGTTTGATGTGTCAACTCAAAAATGCTTGACGAGTGAAAAGTGTACAAGACTTTCCTGGATAGTACTTTCCTAATCAGTCACCACAAGCTAACACAAAATATTCTGATGAAAGTGCTACCAGATGTACAACACCATCATCGATACATGTTTGAGGATGTTAGAATTTTGACGACACATATATTTAATTAAAAAATGGTTGTTGATCAATCCCACTGACTTGAGGAAGGTGGCGGTGGCTGGATGGAAGGTAGTCCAGTTAGAGTTGAGGATGGTAGAATTGGTTTCTAGCTAGCCACCAAGCTCTCCTGCTAAAATACCTAAACCCTTGCAGGCCCATAGAATAGTAGGGGCTGATTGGATTGTTTAGTTAAGATTGGGGAACTTGTCTTGCCTCCAAATGACAATGGATAGGTAGTTTTATTTGATTATGATCTTGAGAAGTTTATTGTCGAGGAGTCTATTGTTTGAAAGAGAGTGAAACAACCCAAAATCTTGATAAAACAATTCCTCCCATTACTTCTTAACTGCTTCAAACAATTGTGAGTGCCCGAGAAAGATGAGTCTACTCTACTATACCCTTCTTGTGCCAAGAAATATAGTGGTTTTTGACCCATGCCTTTGATTTCCCTCAATTTAAGTACTATCTACATCATCATCATCTTTCTGACTTTGCAACTACTGTGCTTCTTGGCCCATGGTAACTTCCTGGGCACACGAGGAAATTAGTGCTTGTCGAAATCATGGATGAAATACTACTCATGAAACATTGGGCAATGAGTAGCTGATTAAAACTAAGGTGAAAGGTACATTTGGTTTATTTTAAACTTTAAGTTTTAAATTTAGTGTTTTATGTTGAAAAGGAAAATGCAAAGGAAAGACCATTTCTTTGGTTCATGAAAGAATATCATTACATTCATATGAAAAAGTGTTTACAAAAGAAGAATATTAAAATTACATTCTTTTCTATTTGATTCTTTCATTTCATTTAAGAAGAAATAGAAATGATCCTACACAAGCCATGTGATAACTCCTAAAACAATGCAAAAGAAATGTACAAGAGTATAGAAGTCAAGAGCAATGAAAAAGTTAAGATCTACCATTGCATGACGTAATAATGAATGAAGTGCATTTAGATCAACTAGCTTCCAATAATTGTCTTCATGTCTTCAATGTACCTACAAGATGGTAAAGAATGACATCAGTCCAAAGACCAAGAAATGGAGGATCTAATACATTTTCAGCATGAATGGTCACATGAAATAAAAGTACATTTTACTTGTTAATTCTGTATTTAAAAATATTAGAGTACAAGCCATGAAACATAAGGAAATTTTACTAGTTAATTCTACATTTAGAATATCATAGTACAACTTATGAAACATAAGTAGATTTTACTAGTTAATTTTACATTGAAAGATAGCACTGTACAACTTGTTGCCATTTGGCTCATTAAAAACCCTTGTGGGAACTACAAATTATAAAGATTCAACCTCTACACTCATAGAAGCACTGGTGGATGCTGAATGTTTGTAGAGGCTAAATGTTTGTAATTTGTAGTTCCCACAAGTGTTTTTCCTTTTCTCATTTTAGGCGAGTTGGGAATTGATTTTTAGCATGACAATCCTATTTTGTGAGTGAACAAGTAAAATAATTTTTTTTTTCATGTGACCATTCAAGATGAAAATAGTGACATTCCTATTTGATATTTAACCTCATGTATGTGTTGCAGTCAAGACAAGGGTTTGAACCTTTATTAGTGTTTGATCCACATTGAATTGTTCCAATGATCAAGTGTGTGAGTTATCTCTTGAAGAGCATGTTCCAAGTAGAGAAGTGTAGTATTGAATCAGGTATCTAAGGTGATTGTCCCATGGAGGGACCCAATTGAATATTTTCATCTTGAATGGTAGCATGAAATAAAAGTGCATTTTACTTGTTAATTCTACATTTAAAAATATCAGAGCACAAGCCATGAAACATAAGGAAATTTTACTAGTTAATTATGCATTTAGAATATCAAAGTACAAGATGTGAAACATGAGTAGACTTTACTAGTTAATTTTACACTTAAAGATAGCACTATACAAGCTTCTTCCACTTGGCTCATTAAAAACCCTTGTGGGAACTGCAAATTACAAACATTTAGCCTCTACAAACATTCAACATCCACCAGCGCTTCTATGAGTGGAGAGGTTGAATGTTTGTAATTTGTAGTTCCCACAAGGGTTTTTCCTTTTCAATAGCATTGACATACAAGACCTTAGGGGGTATCTTACTATCAACAAAAAATTTAGGAACTATCTCAATTTGGTCAACAATATTCTTAGGGGATTAAGTGTTCTTAAGGGGTTATTTCTTGCATTCATTACTCAAGTGAATCCTTGTGTCTAGGAGGGTAGGATAGTGAGTTAGTTGATCAAACAATGGAATTTGTGTTTAGATAATAGGAAATGGTTTGGTCAGCTAACTAACTGTCCTACCCTCCTAGACACAAGGATTCACTTAATGGACTAGTATCTAAACAACACATGGATTGATTCAATCCTACACTTCTTGACTTGGAACATGCTCTTCAAGAGATATCTCACACACTTGATCATTGGGACACTTTAATGTGGCTCATCCTACAACCTAACACTCTATCAAATCCTTGGTTCCATAACTACTTACCCCTTGGCCTTGGCCTACTCCCTTCTCCATGGCATTTTTTAGGAAGAAAATCAGATGGATGAAGAACAACCTGCAATAAATGCTTTATCATCCAGCCTATTTTGGGGAGGAGATAGTGATAGATCATTTGAGGATGGATATATACCAAATGAAGATCACAGAAGATTAAGACATTAGGAGGTTCAACAAGTTTTTTCAGATAATGATGAGGGTCCTAAATTTAGGAATTTTATGAAGGAAGAAAAATAAGCATATACTGTGGTAGCATTAGAACAAGCTCGCAACAATTATCAATTAAGGAACATGATAGTGAATGTTGGTCAAGGGAAAGCAATATGGATGTTCAAAATTGAAAGTAAGACCAAAGAGGAAAAGAAAAAGGAGGAAATTCCAAAGAAGCAAGATGAACTGGTACAACTCCCAAAGATAACCAAACCCCTTGATAAGTAGAACTTTGGTAAGAAAAAATCTAACTGCAATTCATTTATGTCTCAAGCTTTGGAATAAATCCAGTGTTTGATGAAGCATTCTCAAAGGCAAGAGAGATACATTTAGGAGTAAATATGTCATATGAGTGGTTAAAAGGAAACACTATGGGCTTCTGGGCATTTGCAACCTTCATCCTAGTCATTCAAGCAAGTAAATGAGAAAGTTTGATATTTCGAGATAACTTACCCTGATAAGAGCAAACAAATATCAGTTAATATTACCTGGAGAATGATATGTATTAGGGATAAATAATATTTTTATCCTAGTGCCTGATTGGTTTACAATACAACATTGGTATCTATCGATGTATCGACAAACAACTAAATTTATTATCTCGACAACCAATGAAGTGAATGTTCACAATGAAAGGTCATCGGGACATTGAAACATCATACAAGTTGCTATATTGATTTTTGATGGGGATGACATGAAGAGTCATGTCGATGCAAAAAGGATTATCATAAAGTGTTAAATAGTGACTCCTTGATACCCGATAATCAAAATAACATACCCCGATGGGATAGCTTCGTAAATGGTTACAACAATAGGCAAAGTTCCTATCGACATAACGAAAGAGTGATAGTCATGCAATCTTGATCCCCAGTGGATTGATCAGTGATGGATATGCTAATGAAAGATAAGTTTAGTGTGATATCACAGAGACATATACTGATGGCACCAAAGTTTCAACAGAGTGAATTCACCAATTTTGAGCCGTTGTCAGATCATATTTAAAACTACCACAAAGAATAACATTAAGAATGATAAGCTAGAAGACATATATAAGAATATAGGTGATATTTGGACTAGGAGAAGAGGATATGACTAGTTCCTTTTCCATTATATATGAAAGGACAAGGAGGTCCCTATATGCAACCCCTAGAGGAAAAATATAGGTAAACTAGTGGTTCCAAATGTATTTGTCAATGTTGAGGTTTTGAAAGTTTTAGCAAAAAATTACAAACTAGAAGAAAGGTGCATCAGGGACCGTGAGGGTGAAATTTTTATGAATTTTTTTTCAAAAAGTATCAACGGGGTTTTTGGTTTAGAATTGGGTTTCAATAAGAGATTATCATATAAAGAATCGACTGATAGGTACAATGTGGCTGATACCACTTATAAGGTCTGGAAATTGGCTATGCATAAGAACAAAAGTGGAGCTGTAGTAATTCAGAGAGATCTATGGTGGTGTGGATGGATCCCACAAAAGAAATGAGTTTGAATAATGGTAAGTGATGCAGGCACATTCTTGGGTACTCGGTGAATCTGCATGGAGGTGTGTTGTTTTGGTTCTGTGTTACTTAGTTGTAGCTTTGACCAACGGTCTCAGTCATTGAAGGAATCTCGGTCGGTGAAGAACTCGATAAACTTTGGCACTCGACAGAACTTGTACTCGGTGATGCTTATGGTGCTCGGTTGAAATGCTTGCTCGGTGATGCCTAGTTCTCTTAGTTGTTTCTCTGGCGCTCAGTAGTTTGATTTACTAACTGGAGTTCTTGAGGATTTGGTTAGCCGACTTGGTACATTTATTGTTGGTATCTTTTGTTGTATTCTCCTATGAAGATCTAGAGGCCGACATGGAGAATTAAATATTTGTAAGGCTATTTGAGAGTCGACTGTTGTTGCATTTAATATTTGTTTGTAGGAGTTAATTAGGTCATCCAGCCAACTTGTGGCTGAAGATTAGTATTTAAGGAGTATTTTGGGTATTTGTTTAGGACATTAGATTTTGGAGAATTAGATCTAGTTCCTATGAGATCTTGAAGATCATATAGATTTCTAGTAGTTTGTAATAGTAGAGCTAGTGGTTGTTTGCTTGGAGATAAGGAGATTTCTTGGAGGCTTGCGAGCTCAATTTTAGATCTGCCTTAGGGTTTCCATCAGTTGCTGATCTATTTCAAAACTGGACTAGTGAGAGTTTGATTGGATCTTGTTGATCTTGCTGAACTATTCTTCATTGTAATTAGCCATAACCCGAAAGACCTTATAGCCGGGCATGTTAATGGAAATTCATTTGAAATAGTTAGCTTGTTGTGTTATTCTACTGTGTTGGTAATTGGATGCAAGGTTAAATTGTCCTTTATTGGATCCACCATCCTTGACTGTGTCATTAAGTCTCCTATTTCACATTCGGTAGGAAACGCTTGTGTCAATACTCAATTCAAACAAGGTTTTCATACTTTCTTTCTATACTCCACCAGAAGGTTTGGACTTTGATTGTTGTGAAGTTATCTTTTTCTTATTCAATTACTTCACCACATCATGAAATCTAGTGAGGTCATCATCATCATCCTCAATTATCACTTCTGCTTTATTTTTTTTACTCTTCCTTTCATCGCTTTTCTTCTCCTCAACCTTTTTCTCTTCTTTCTTCTTCACAATTCTCCTCTTCTCAGTTGGCTTGCTCTCTGCTATTTTCTTGACTTCCTTATTTTTTACTTCTTATTTCTTCTTTGATGGCTTCTTCTCCTCAACTTTCCTATTGGCCTCTTTGATTGGGGGTGTTTTCTTTGTTTCCTTAATAGGTGGGGAATATTTGACTTGTTTGGTAGCTACACTCCTTGTCTTCCTTGATGTGGAAGGTGGGGGATCATAACTAGTGCCTTCTATCTTGACAAGATTCTTCATAGTACCTTTCTCTGCCCTATCTTGTTCAGAAAACATACTTGAATTACTTAGGTGGAGGTAGTGAAATCACCTAATCCAAAGGATGAGGTGTCACCGACTATTGTGCTTGGTCCAACATTTTCATTTGATGTTTTTCTCCACATTTGATTCCTTATCCTCATAATTTATTCAATTTTGTTTCCATTTACAATAGTACTTGGTTTTGGTACTCAGTCTCTGCAGTCTTTACTTAAATGACAAACCTTATGATAGTGCAAACATGCCATTCCAGAATTTTTCCAATTTCAAGATTTTCCTCTCCAGTGCTTTCTCATGCAATTAGCTGCTATATGTCCATACCTACCACATGCTGTGCAATTAACCCAAGTTTTTTAATCCCAAGTATATGCATTTCCTTTCCTTCTTGGTTGATATGTCTTCTTTTGTCCTCTCAGTTTCCAGACTTGCTTCATCTTTTTCCTGCATTCTTGTGATATGTGTTCATGCATGTTGCAAGTGCGAAAATTATTTTCCATATAGTGCTTGTTAGGTGACTTATTCATCTTTGATCTACACTCATGTACTTGATGTCCATACTTATTGTAATTATAACAATAACCATCAAATTTAGGAGTGGATTTAGGAATACCTTTTTCTTTGCTTTTGCAAACATTTAATGTGTGGCTTGATTTTCCACAATGATAGCATGAGATATTCTTTGGCCTTGGTTGTGCATAGGGACTCTTTTTTTCATCTTGTCTTGATGACTCTCCCTTCTTGGTATAGCCTAAACTAGTAGTATTGTCAAGTCTTCTTTGACTGCTTAGGAATTCATCCATTCTTTTAGTGCTTTCTTCAAATTTCTTTATCATATCATATCATATATGTTCTAGAGTTATCCTGGTAGTATCTCTAGACCCTGGTCCCCTAGTGACTCTATGTGGTATCAATAACCTCTCATAAAAACAAGGCTACCAACTATGTCTCATCTAATCCATGTAGGTGGGAAACATCTTCTCACAAACCATCCTAGCCTTTACTATTTCTCAAGGCATGGGTGAGGAACACAAATAACTTATTAATTCATTTTAAACTCTTAATGTATTTAAGTTATCACTTTATTAAGTAACTTGCAAAGGATACCCAAGTATCCACTTCTGGGCTCTGACGCCTCCAAAACAGGCCACTTCCCATCTATACACTCAGATAACCTACCTTAATGCTCTAATCAAAGAATAAAGAGAATACAAAACCAAAACCACAAAATATTCTCATAAATCATAAATCATGATAATCACCAAAGTAAAGTAATGGAGTATAACAAAGAACATCACTTCCTATGCAGAGATCAAACTGTCCATCTCAATATAGAGATTACCATAGATCATCCATCCCATAATGGATATCTCAAAGATAATAATAATACACAAAATCTCTAAATAAGAAGTGAAAAAATAACATTCATGATGGGAGTGAGTAGCGCAGGAGCGAGATGCCACTTTTGCGCTAGGGTTTCTATGGGCGTGGGAGGGATAGAGAGCGAAGAGGAAGGATGATAAGATAACAAAGAAGGAGATGAGGTGGAAAATCCTACCTATGTTGTTGCAGCTGGTGGCTGGGGGCTTCGATGGGACCTATTTTCCATGGAGGAGATGATGGTGGAAGAGACCATTGCAGGCCCATGCGAGTGGTGTGTGTTGTCTACACCAAAGCTGCAGGGGGTGGGATTTTGTGGGAAGTATGTTTGCCCATTTGTTTTGGAAAGTGAATAATGGGATCATTACCTTGGATAGATCTTGTTAGATGACAAAGGAAGGTGGGAGCTCAAGCATATTTTCTTTTTTCTTCTCTAGTTTGTGGCCTTGGAGCAACCTGCCTCTTGGTGTTGAGTGTAGATTTGCTGATGTAGGGTTTCTTATTTTTAGAAACCTTGTTATGCTTAGATGGCCGGCTAATATTCTTAGAGGTAGTAAGGATTTGTCCAAGGTGGTTGATGCTGCTAGGAGGGCCTTAGTTTGGATTGGCTTGGGATGGGGGTTTTCTCTTGTTTAGACGGTTGAATGGTTGGTCATTATTTGGGTTGTTTGTTTCTCTCCTTATTTCATTGAGTTGAGGCTAACTATTTTTGTTTATCCCCTATTCTTGGAAGATTTATATTGTAGGGATGAACCTTGTTTTGGCTTATTTTGTCTATTCTATACTCCTATTGAGGTGGAGTATACCCCTATTGAGGTGGGGGCTTCTCGTGTGGCTATCTGGTGGTGGAGTGTCCTTGTACTTTAGTTATCTTCTCCCTTGCATTCTATTGAGGTGGATGAATCTATTAAGGTGAGGGCTCAACCTATTGAGGTGGTCAATAGTTACTGGGAGGAGGTTGCTAGTAGTGGAGTGTGGTCTCCTCCCTCTTATATCCATATGTGGGATTGTAGGAAATGGCTGGGGGTTGGATTTTTATAGATTGAGTGGGTTGTGATGAGATACCAGAAAAGTGCTAGAAGTATTCCTTTGGTGCTGGAAGGAATTAAACCTTTTACTTTTGATGAGGAAGAGGGAAACTATGGTTTTCCCATTTCTTGGTATTGTTTATTGTGTGTGGTTGGTTGGTGCCTATGGGTGGATGCTGGTAGTTTTCAAAGGCCCATTCTAAGTGATGGTTATTTTTGTTTAGGGATAAAGGCTAGGGTTGGGGCTTTGTTGCTCTTTGATGTTGGTATTGTTGGTTTTGGGATCCATGTCAAAACTCTGGAGTTCTATTTGGGGAGTCTTAACACTCTAGTTAATGTATTGACATGAGGATTTTGTATGCTCTTTGAGAAGCTGGGGTTTTAGTGTTTATTCTTGGTCAGTTGCTGGTTGTTTTCTATCTTGGGTCTTTTGATTTAAAAAGTTCATTCTTTAGCAGAGTTTCATCTTAGTCTAGTTTTAGATTCCCGCCAAAATATGCCTGTAAAAGGTTTTGGGGCACCTTCAAAACCCGCTTTTACCCTAATAAAAAATAATCCACAAAGTCTCATATCATAAGACCAACAATAATCACAACATCAATGACATCCATCTTTAAACATGGAGTAACATAATCCAGAGCGTAGAACAATCATAGTAGAGAACATAAGGTGACCAAGTAAATCAGACTTAATTATAATAATAGTTGTCACCTTTTTTGGTCAAATGAAATAAAGATCAAGACACAATACATCACATGAGATCACTCACAAATATCACAAAATCATACATGATCTAATCGAGACTTCCAAATAGTTATAAAGATTCTTCACATAAAATCAAAGAGCAACAGATATAAAATCATATTAAAACATGATGATCAAATAAGGTTGGTACAATGATTATGACCAAGTCAACATCAAAAAGCACTGAAATTACACAAGTCACATAGATAAAAAAAACCCCCAAGTCTCTGTATACGAACACTATAGCCAACGTAGTTCCCATAAACCAACATAAAAGAAAACACTAAACACATCCATAGAAAAAGTCACAATATAGTCTCAGATGATAAACCATTTAATTTATTTTCTAAAGTCTAATTCAACTATAAAATATTCATATAATAACTCATGCATAAATCCTTGATTTGATAAATAAATATTAAATAAAATCTACATGCATGTTGAGACACTAAGGGCCCGTTTGGGTGCTGGAATTAGACCCCATATTCTGGAATTATATTTTTGGATAATGTTAATTCCATGTTTGTGTCCATCAAAAAAATTGGAATTGGAATTTTGAAATTCCAATTTTGCCCCCAAAATGGGCATTTCATCTTCCACTTGAAAAGATGGAATTAAAATTTGACCACCAAAAGTCCACTTTTCAAATGCCTATTTTTAAAAGTCCACTGGGTCCACGTGCAAGGAAAATTGTTTTTAGAGGTCCGCTAGGGCATTTTCACCGTTCCCACTCTGCAAAGCGGCTACACTCTACAAAGTGGATGGACATTGTTCATATCAATCTATTCTTTCTATGGCATTTGCGTGGGAGCTTCGTTGTTTGTGGCCGCACGTTTGTCTGGTAAGTCTTTCTATTTGTTGTCTTCTCCAAGTTTGGCTCATGAAATCAAAATTTACAAGGTTGCGACATCTATTTGTTATCTTCTCCAAGTTTATGAAATTTTTAGCTCTTTTTCAATCTACCTTAGCAATATTTATACAACTTTATTATGCTCAACCCTCTATTTTCTTACGACAGTGTTTGCTTCATAATACAACCATAAGGCAAGCAATTGGACTCTCATGTTTTTCCTTATGCCCAAGTGTAATTTTTACTGTATTGGAAAAGATTTCAATAGTGTACCCTATAAAACCCTATATTTCTTGAGTTTTATATGTTTTGTTTATAACGAGTTTACAAGAAGTGAACCGGGAATCAATGCCTGGATAGTTCCTCCTTGAAGTCTCTGAATTAAACTAGTAATTATGCTAGATCTATATTCTCTTTTGTATTTTAGTTATTGGAATGCTAGATCATCCCTGCCTAGCCTTTGAGATGCTAATGGCTATATGGGCATTGTGCTTTACTTTCAATTATGAACTAGGAAAGATCTTTGAAATAATTCTGTAAGGATTTAGTTTTAGCTTTCTAGCCAAGTGATGGATCGATTGATTATCCCTTTTCTATTGATTGGTTACATTGGGGTCTGAATAAATTTTTTCGTGAGTTCCAACTGTACTTAGTCATGCTGTAAATCAAGTGATTGGTTTTTCTGGCAACTAGATCTGCATCATGCTGCATCTATGTTTTTTGAGCTTGTGAAGACCAAATGCTTTCTGGCACTTACTAAAAATCTAGGTTCCAAGATTGGGTGTCGAGTACCAAACCCTGATAGCCAAGGGATTACTTTCAAAGGCAAATGAATGGCCTCAGTCCTATCAATAGTAAGAACTAAAATTCTAGTCCAATTTAATAATGTGCATCTAGAATTGGATGTACCCCTACTAGAACAAGACTGATATGCCACATTGAATTTGGTTAAGATTAATTAGCCTTTGAAGAACAACTTGTCAAAAAAGATTATGATGAATTGGAAAATCCTGAATTACACACATTTTTACCAAAAAAATAAATATCGTGGCCAACCTGAAATGTACTATGAAATTGTTGGGCTTTATTTAAAATTTCTCATGAATTTATCATTCATCATGACAAATAAATTTTCTTCAGCCGTAATTGTCTGTCTGCTTTACATTGTCACATTCTAAGAGAAAAAGTAACAAAAAAATTGTGTTTTGGATGACATTTTATATTTTTTTAACTTCAAAGATGGTTAAGTCTTATAGGATTTCAAATCTTACAAGTTCTACAATTTCAACCAAGCCAAACTTTCCAGACTTATTTTGGGTTCTTTAGGATTCTAAATCCCAGAATCTTATGAGTTTGGTTTGAGTCAGATAACATTGTTTGCCCTATCTTATTGAGTGGTGGCATTGTATCACAATTTGAGACATAAACTTTAATGTGTTTAATTTTTACTCATGCCTAAATGATCTTTAGAGTATGCGAGGCTAATGAGGTTTTGCTTGAAATTGCAGTTATGGCAGTTGATGGTATCGGTGTTTCTTTGTTAATAAATTTGGGACTGTGAACTCTATTAGGTGTTTTTGTCTTGTAGAAGGACAAATAATCTTTGCAATGAAAGGAAATTAAGCTATATTTGAATTACTTACCCTGACAAATGATGTATTGGCTGGATTACTTGGTCTTCCATTGCATGCCAACCATTGGAATACTCATGTCTCATACATTTGCATTAGTGACTTATCAACTGCATCATTATTTATGGTTTAGAATCCGGATTATGAGAACTATTGTTTAGTTTGTCCCAGGTCCTTGGCATAAGGGTTTATTATATGCCTAACTAAATTGCATATTAGGACATCTTGGCACACAACATCTCATGTAGTGTATAGTTTTATTCTGTGTAGTACTATTATTTATGTGGCATGTCTTTGTTATTATAAGCATACACCCTATTATAAGGAATTTAGAGGAATTGATTCTCAGTTCATAGATGGGAGAAATCTAGCCTAGGGTCATGCCTTAACTAAAAACCACATAGTTAAATCACCCCAAATGCATCTTAATAATCCTATACCATTCTCCATTCGCACATGGGCATCATGGCCCATAAACATATCTTGAGTTGTGTGATCTATTTTGTATTTCTACAATTTGGTGTGTTTTGATCTATTTTACACAACTTCTGCTTAATAGGTTTAACTCCTAGAGCTATAGAAAGATGATGCATGATTAGATCAGGATCCAACCTTGGCATATCTAAATATTTCCATGCAAAGTTGATCTTCTTCTTTTTTAAGAATTTGGTAAATGCTTATTTTTATTCTTCTAACAAATATTGTGCTACATGTATTAACCGAGGTTCCTCTATTGTGCCTAGATTGATAGGCTGAGTTGGTTCTATCAACATCAGAGATCTATCTTGTAAGTGACTTAGAAGGACATCAAACATCTCATCCTTTGGTGCCTCAGAGAGGTTTTCACCTTCAGATACATCTTTTGTTTTTACTATTGTTGGTTCTGAGATTGCCACATAGTGGTTTTCACCCTAAGAAATATTTTTCTTTTTGCTTTTATTCTTTTGACTAAGATATTGGATGTCTAACTCCATCATGCTAACACTAGGTTCACTAATGGAAGTCATCATGGGTTCTACTGCATTGAGGTAACATGCAAGAGCATAGTCTGTCGGGAAAGTATGGATGTCTTGGCTAGGATTGTTAGATGTCTAGTCTATGAGTTCGAGATGTTGGATAGTAAGCATAGGAAAGGATTGGATAATAGTGTTAAAACATATGGTATTTTCATCATTAGTCATGATCTGACCCTTGAATTTAAAGGTGATATTATGACTCGATATTCAGTTCATTACGTGTATCAATGTCATCATTGGATCCATAGTTAGTAATAAGCGAATCAGACTCACAAGGTCTGTCATTTCATTCTAGACTCACATCAGGTGTAGGTGCATATTAGTGAATGACATCTATGTGTTTTTTTGTTATAAGCTCATCTTCTTTTGGAACAATTTCCCATTCACAGTCATTTGAATCTTCATCTGGATCTCTAGGAAAATCAAGAACATGTGTAAAGTCAGGACTAATTCCCCAAGAAGGGTTACCTTTAGAGTTTGAGTGGAATTAATACTCATGATAATCTATGTTAGAATCACCAGAGTGTCCTAGATGTTCATCTATAGTGAGGGATGTCTCTATTTCTTCTAGATTTTTGTCATCTTTTGTAGTAGTAGGTTCTTGTGTGTCTACTACGTTGACTTGTTCTTTAGGTTTCTTTTCCTCTTTAAGAAGGTCTAAGATGTTCTAAGGAATGCATTCATAAGGGAATACATCCATGGTATCTGAGTCATCACTATCTTCTTGGTGTGTTTCCACCTCTTTATGGTTATCTATCCCTGGTTCTATCTGTTCTATGACATGAGAAGAGTTTCCATTGAGTTGGAAAGGTTTCTTTTGATAACCTATGCCTGTTGTATCCTTGTTTGTCTAGCCAAAGTGTTCAATGGGTGTGATGATACCTTTGCCTCATGTTCTTAGAGGTCCTTTTCCTATGTATCCCATTTTAGATATTAGTTTGTGTTCCGATCCATATGATTTTGAAGAAATTTTAGGTAATTTAGAGTCACACTTTTGAACTGTTTGTGATTGGGACTCGTCTTCGTATAACTAGGAAAGCACAACTTCTTCGTTAGTTTCTTATTTTGACACTTTCTCTGTGATAAAACTTCCATTGAAAATAACCTAGGGTTCCTTAGTTGAAGGTCTTTATTTCTCAGAAGGTTGTCTATATGACTTTGGTGAAAGCGGGAGAGCTATGAGAGATAGGTTTGGTTCCATAGTGTACTCTCCCATGCCTATGTCTTTGATCTTGACTCCTTTTGATAGGTCTTCCATTTTAGATGTAGATGCTATGTCAGTTTGTTTGGTGAAAGACTCTTTGTTGTGTGGGACTAGTTTATCTACGCTCTCTTTTAGAGCATTGCAAGATGCTGACATATCTATTGGTATAGTAACCTCTACTCCATCATAGGGAAATTTGAAACATTGGTAATACGTGGATGGAATAGCTTGCATCTTATGAATCTAGGGCCTTCCTAAGAGGATGTTATAGGCCAATGGGAGGTCCAACACTTGACAAGTGATATCTCTGATAACAGGTCTAGTTATGATAGGTAACACAATAACTCCTTTGGAGGACCTTTCTTGTTTGTCATATGCCTTTATGGTAATTTTCTTTTTAGGGTCAATAACATCTTCTAACAATCCTAGTTGTGTGACTATTTTATAAGAACAAATGTTTAAACCAGCTCCTCCATCTATCAAAACATGCTTGACACGATGGTTTTTAATTAGGACTTCAATGTGCAAGGGTTGGTTATATGGATGACTCAGTGAGTTGTCATCTTTCTCTAAAAAGCAAATATACTGAGGTAAAATTAGATGACCCACCATAGTTTGGAACTGATCAAGATCAAGATTATCCAAAACATTGGAATTGAGCAGATCTTTGTCTAGGACAACTTGATGAGCAGGAGAGATTTGAAGCAACTCAAATATAGAGATTTTGGCATTGGTGTGCTGTAGTTGCTGGATGATGTTGTATGATATCACTTTGGAATCTTTAGGATTGGAAGATTTGGAAGCAGTGCTTTGTTTAGATGCCGAAGCAAGATTGAATGGTACCTTAGGGGCATTTGATGAACCCAAGTTTTATCCTTGGAGAGTTACCTAAGCTTGAGATCGAGTTACTGCATTAGCTAATATGATGTCTCCATCCTTTTTAACAATGGTGATGACATTGTAGTGCTGAGGCACACATGGTTCTACCATGTTGATGACATCATTGTTACTAGAGTAAGTGTAATTGACTTTAGCACCCATGTTTGGTTTGGAAGATGATTCTCCCTGATTATGCTTCGAAAAAGGTTCCATGAATTCTGTATGATTGTTGTTGTTTTTATGGTTGTCAATCATAATTTCTCCACCATCAATTTTGTCTTGGATGAGATGTTTTAGATGCATGCATTTTTTGGTTTTATGACCCTTGTTTCAATGGAAATCACATAAATTAGTCTCCTTCCACCATCTAGGTTTGACTTCAGGGTCATATGGTTTGATCTTAGGTAACGTGATGATATTGTTTGCCAATAAGGTTCTCATGGAAGATTCCAAGGACTCACCCAAAGGAGTAAACTCGTGCTTTGGTTTTGTAACCCACAGTTTATAGTCAGTTGAATTTTTAGCAAGTTCTATTGCCTTCATTTCTGAAGCTTTTATGGCCTGGGTGCCAATGGTGAGATTAAATAATGGTGCCTTAGGTGGAGCACTAATGTGATCAACAATACCATATGTGACAACATTTTTGTTTTTGTTCCAGAATTTGACTTTGTCTTTTATGTTGGAACTAGAACCCGAATCATACTTGTTCTCCTTATGAAGTGATATATCTCCTTTATGAACAAGTACATCCTCAATTCTTATGGCACTATCTACCATTTTGTTAAATGAGGTGTGATTTTGGATTTGGAGATGATAGTTAATTTTTGGAACTAGATTATTGATGAAGATTTCTAGTTTATCTTTTTCCAGAATCTGTTGGGCATAGAGTGAGAACTTCTTTCTCCAAAATTTGAGGAAAGTCAGGAAGGGTTCTCGTAACTTCTGCTTCAGATTGTAGATATCGATCATGGTGACCGGATGTTGGATATTGTATGAGTATTGTTGATAAAATAATTTGATTAACTCCTCAAAAGTCTTGATGGTTGGAGGTATCTTAGAGAACCAGTTGATGGCTACTCCTCCCAAAGATTGTGGAAGGAGACGCATTAAGAATGTTGGTTCATGTATGAACTCCATGGATAGAGTACATAAATCTCTGACATGATGTTGAGGCTCTGCATTTCCATCATATTTGTCATACTTTGGTATTTCTACCCCTTTAGGAAATGACGACATATACAAGCTCAGATCAAATGGAAATGGACATAGGGCATCCATAGAGAATTCCTTGGGTTCTTTCTCTTTTTCTAGCTAGTTTAGTTTAACTTGGATTTCATTCATTTGTTTCATCATAGTAGTAATAGGGGTTTCTTCCTCATGTGTGATGATATTCTCAATGTTGAAGCTTGGAGGAAGTTTGGCCCCTTGTTGGGCCAATTCAAGGAAATATATCTCTTTGTCTTCTCATAAGAAGTATTTCATCATTTTCTTAAAGAGATCATCATTATGATATTGGGCTATTTCAAAGGGTGTGGGTTCTTGGTCCCTACCATATTCATATTGGTGACCTTGCGAGCCTTGGTTTGCTCCACCTTGAGACATAGTAGTGCTTTGATTGGGATCTGGTGTTGATGCAGGAGGGGTTGTGTGATATCTTTTTAAGCACAAATTGCCAAGGGCATCTTCTTCATATAGATTGGTATCGTAGGGTGGATAAAATATATAAGCAAGATGAGAAGATGAAGGTGATATCTTTGGTTCTTCTCTTAGAGTTCTATGTGAGGAAGCTCTAGTTTCCACCATTAACCTTGGGTCAACCTTTAGAGAAAGATAAGACAACTGAGAGAAAATATGATTTAGGAAAGATCAAGTGATGCAACCTTGTCAAGATTGGGTTTGACTGATAGATTGGATGTAAATGAAGGATATTGTGCCTGATATGTATGGGTAGATTCCCAAAAGATGATGGACATGAATTCACAACACTTAACCGTTGTGAGATATTGAATTGGGGTTGTTTTGACAATATTTTGACACAAGATGAGACAGGACTCATAATGATCAATCAGATGACAAATTGAGCTCAATAGGTCACTTTGGGAAAATAAGATAGATTTTTTGTTTCTCTTCTCTATTCTTGACATAGTGGGAATTTAGATAGAATTTGGATAATAGCTACAGGTTGATTGAATTTTTGATAAAATTTGGGTTTTTTGGCAATTTTGGGTAAACTGTCATATGACAGTATCTAGGCTCGTATGACACATAATGAGGTCTGTTACGATACTTGAAAAGTTTTGTATGATGATTTATGCCATGATTCACTTTTGTTGCAAATTTTTGGACATCTCTCGTATGACACAATAAGGCTTCTTGTACGACACTTGGGGAGTTTTGATATGATAGTTGAAAGATTGGAGCAATTATCATACGATAATTGTAGGCTCAGGATGACAATTTGCACCATAAAATGATTTTGCTTCAGATTTTCAAGTTTTTCAAGCTTTTTGGTCTCAAATATTTTACAATTTTCTCTGTCCAATTTTTGAAGATCTGTGTATTGGATTATCTGAGGTTGTTTATCATAGTAATAGGCTCATAATCATAGAAAACATGAGGGAACTAACTCAATGAATCAATCACACCTATCTTACCCTAGCTAAGAGAAGAGATGTATTACTTGCTCATTGACTTAGGAACACACTCAATGATTCCTCAGAATATGGTGGTCCAACAACATGTAATGGATGTTGGAGCCCATATCAGCCAAGTTCAAATGTTAAGGAGGGCTTGATATGATGAGTTTCTTGGGGTGATTACTATTCACCTTGCACAAGCACTACAAATCCTTCGGGGGTGGATCGATAGCAAAATAGCTTAGGATTTTAATCAGGGCATCTATTCACAACTCTCTCCCATAGTCCTGCAAGAAGGATTTAGGTGTATAGCCCTATGAGTACTCTGATCAGTGTAGTCTCACAAGCAAGATTTAAGCAGCTTCACTATACACAAAATCAAAGCATATTCATGGAATGAATCCAAGGAACAAGCACAACTATGTCTTCCAAGGCTTTAACCTCAAGGAAGTGTCAAATATTATAGTGGGGTGGAAGAGTCAGCTTAAGACTTGTCCCCATTTGGGTCATTCCTGAGAGCTTTTTACCTCGCTGGTAGGCCCTCTAAAGGATTAATTAAAATGTGAGGTTGGGGACCACAAGATCTTGGTTTCTGATTCTCTGAAAGAGAAGAGCATAATCCCCTAGCCTCGTCCTTTTCCCTATCCAAGACATGTCAAGCAGAATCAATCCAAAGATAGTATGCAAACTGGCACTAGGGAAGATACCTTTTGGGTTTTTGATTCTCCTAAGAAGGAGAAGAGCATAATCCCCTCAATATCTACCTCAATGGAAATAAGCACACATACCTAATTAACTAGGTTCCTATAAAAATGAAATACTAAGCAAACAAAATATTTTCTCCCAGAAGATTTGGCAACCTGCAAAACCACTTGTCAGAAATCTTGTTGAATGAGCGTCTTTGGCAAGCGATTTTTTGAAAAGGGTTTTCTGTAAAAGAATGGCTTAGAAGTCAAGAAAAGAAGAGGCTTATGAATAGGTTTTTCTACTCAAGTCTTCGTCTCTCATCTTGCAAAACTGCATTGGGTTGTCTCAAATAGTCTCACACCAGAAAATATCAATCATTAGGGTTAGTTTTCAGTCAAAATCTAAAATCAAAATATCTAAAAACTGATCAAAAACCCATACAACAATTGAAATCTGGCATCAAAACTCGTACGACAATATACATGTTCCCACATGACACTTCAGGCATGATATGATTTTGGGTACCTGCACACATGACAATTCAAAATCAATACGACAATATGTATCAACTAATATGACAATGTAGAAATGTCGTATGTCGTACGACAGACAGAGGCTTATGGTACAACAATCTGCAAATGTTGTACGAGATTGTATGAAAAAAAATTAAAATCGAATCTTGAATCTGGAATTTTAGAAAAATGATGAAAATTAGAATGGAAACCCACTGTTGGGCCCCATGGTAGGCACCAAAAATGTGTGTGAAAATTGTACCTGCTTAAGAGACACAACACATTAGTAAAACATTATTGGTTAACAATAAAAAAAAAGCACTGAATGAATATATCATTAACCAAACAATTTATTGTCTTCTAGTAGATGCGAGTATGGTATTCTCAGAAATTGACCGAGATTAGTGACAATGCAACATCTAAATGAAGGATTTGAATGATGAAAGCTATAAAAATGAATGCAAATTTAATCTATATTTTTGGTATTTTCTATGCAATAATGATGACAAATTGATGAAAATTGATCTAAAATAATGAAATATGAAATGAAATCTAAGCTATGAATGCTATGAAATGAAGAAAACAATGGTTAGTAAATAATCTCAAAAATTGCACAATCTCCAAATTCTCCAGATTACACGAGCAAAGATTCTTCAAATCACAGTCGTTTGTAAAGGATTGAGGCTTGTTTATATAGAAATCTAGGGTTTTCAGAACTCATGGAAAGCCAAAAATATATCCCTGGTCAACTCAGATTGATTGTTGAGTTATCAGGAAAATTAGAAATAGTTATCTCACCAAAATCATGCAAAATCAGCTTTTTAACTCAAATTAGAAGTTGAGATCACTTCCATATGTTTTTCAACTCACAATCACATGTTGAGTTTGAAAAATTAACAAATTTAATTCAATAGTTGATTTTGAGTTTAACTGCTTTTCTGATTTGTGCATAGAGATTTATGAATTTATTTAATTTTCCATGTGTTTTATTCTCAACTTAACTAATTTGAACAATTAAATAATTGATTTATGGGTTAATCAATTATTTTATCAAACTTTATTCAAAATCATATTATTAAATTTGACAATTTGATTTTAATCAATTAAATAAATATTCAATCAATTATTTTTAGGAATTGTGATTTATTGTCAAACAAATAATATTAATTAGGAATAAATATTAATTAAATCCAATTAAAATAATCAAGTGGCTTCTTTCCTCTTGGAGCTTCACTGAAGTAGCTTTATTAATAAAAAATTCAATAGCTTTGTCCATTTTTATAAAAAATAAAATAAAATAATTAAGTGGCAGAATAAAGTTTAATTAATTAAATATTGAAGGGAGGTTTTCTTACTACTTCTTTCCTCCCGGAGCTTCACTGAAGTAGCTTTATTAATAAAAAATTCAATGGCTTTGTCCATTTTTATCAAAATAAAATAAAATAATTAAGTGGCAGAATAAAGTTTAATTAATTAAATATTCAACATATTCAATTAATCGACTTTAAGATAAATAAAATAATATCATTTATCACCAAATAATATTTAATTAGAAATAATTAGGAAAGATTAGGAATATTTAGGAATATTCCTTGATGCAGAATTAGAAATAGGATCGATTAGGGTTTCGATAATTTGATGTGCAGATGTGCCTTAGGTTAGGAATTTAATGTCAATTTCGATCGATTTGTCGATATAGAAGGTCAGTGGTACTAAAGCCCATTTTTGGGGTATTACATTAACAACCTTTCATAAGTTATAGGAATGACATCTTCATCTTCGTCATCAGTGTAGTAGGATTAGTACCTTCATAGGGTTAGCTTTGTCAAATAAATCAAAATAAGAACTAAATTACCACAAATGCAATTCAATTAAGCTATTTAAAAGACAAATGAGCACTCTATGACTCTCTAATTATGGATGCTAATGATGAGCTCTCAACAAGCTCTCCCTATTGACAATCCTAATATGAGAAAGAAATGATAAACAAGCTAAAAGATTAATTCCAAAAGAAATTACAACTTAATTAGCTCTAAATTTGCCTTTCTAGCTTAAAATTGCAAGAGGTTTGATGCTTCTAAAAAATTGTGGATGATTATTTCTTGAATTATGCCTTTCTTTTATAGATTTTGGCAAGGGTAGGGGGTGGAGTTTATTTGATCATGGTTTGATTGGGGTTGAGTCCATGGTTCCACCTTTGGCTACCATTTAAATATTTTATCCTCAAAGCTTGGGACAAGAGGACAAAATGGGTGGACAAGATGCTTTCTCCCTATGGGTGGTGGAGATTCGATGTGAGCTTGATCCATGTGAGTTTGATTCTCAAATCCTATGGGTGGTGGAGATTTGATGTGAACTTGATCCATGTGAGTTTGATTCTCAAATCCTATTGGTTGATGAATTTTCCTCCCATTTGGTGGTTGAGGGAAAATAGGATTTAATCAATTGAATTATATCTTTAGCCATGTGTACCCCTTGAATGGGTTGATTTGATTTAAATGAACTATGTAATTAATTAGATTAATTGCATAATTAATTGATTTATCATGATTTATTCGGTTTTAATTGATTTAATGGATTTTGATTTTTAATTAAATTTGAATTATGGCTTGATTGCAATTTATCTTTGATTTTAGCTTGATTTGATTTAATTGCATTGATTTTTGCCTTGGTTTCTCATTTAATTGATCTTGTCCATTTTCAGGTGATTACAAATGCCCCTCTTTGAATCGATGTACGAAGCGTATCGGTTCAAAGAATGTCCCGATGGTACCTGATGTGAAGTCTTGACCAATTGATGTCTGATTTGATGTGATAGAAGATGTAGATTTTGATGATGGAATTGATACAGTTTTGATTGATTTTAGGTCCTCGATGGTCGTTTCGATGATAAGTTGCCTGATATGGTACCCGATTTGATATGATTCAATGTTTGACACCCCTTTCGATTGATAAATGATTTTTTTTTTTGATAAAATATTACACTTTGATTTGATGGTCATGCCCTTGATTCATTGATTATGATGCCGATCCTGATTATCTGAGTGTATGCCCCCTCAAAAATGAAATGAAATTTGATCATTGTTGGAAAATATGACATTTTAGGTCAAGTTTGGGTGAATTAGGTCAAGTAGTAATGAATTTCAATTTCATTTCCAATAATGTATTTGCATTCATTTGATGACAAATGCCACTGATTTGGCAGAATGGATGAACCACCTTAGAGAGTTTTGCATTCTAAGTATCAAATTTATGCACGATACAACTTATCTAATGAGACTTTTTGCAAAATTTTTAGAAGGTCAAGCCATGGAATGGTTCTCAAAACTTTCACAAGGGATAAAGACATTTGAGGAATTAGCCTCTAAATTTGTGACTCATTATTCTTACAACATTGAGCATGAGATCACTATGCTCAACCTATGTGATACCAAACAAAGAGATAGTGAATCTTTCCTAGGGTTCCTTCAAAGGTGGAGAATAGTCTTTGCAAGATATCCATGAAGTATACCTGAAAAGGAAAAAATGGAAATATTTATGAATACCTTAAATGTGGAGATGAACTATAGACTCCAACTTTAATGTCCCCCTGCCTTTGAAAAACTTATCGAGAACATGATTAAAATTGAAGATCTGTTGGTTAAGAGAGGAGAAATCAAATTATTCAAAGATAATAAACCCTATACCAACACTAATAAGAATCATAATTCATATAATTATAATAATAATAAAGGGACCAACAATCACAATGATAAACCTAGATTATGGTTGAAAAACAATAATAAAAATCTTGTGAATGATGGAGTTGTGGAAGCACACAATTTAAAGGCTAATCCCTTTAATTTATTAGGCAGGGTGAATTCAACATATAATGTCAATCAAATGACTAAAGCCCCTTACAATAATGGCAATTCTAACAATTCCAATAACAACAATAATAATGCTAACAAAAACAACAATCCCTTTAATAGTTCCAATGTCAATAAACCTAAACCATTCTTTTCCACATATCAAAAGAGAAAATTCACCTTTTTAGGTGAACCATTGGAAAATGCATTGAGAACTTTGGTGGCTAACAAAATCGTTAGCTTACCCGAACCAAGGCCATATGAACCCCAAGTCAAGCCTAATTGGTGGAATGATTCTCATCATTGTGAGGACCATCGTAACAAGGGACATAAAATGAATGAGTGCATGAAATTGAAACATCTTGTCCAAGACCTAATTGATGATGGAACAATAAAAGTGGAAGGGCCTCAAAATAATGAAGACCATACATCTTTTAAGAACCCTTTCTTAAATCATGAAAAAGGGGAATCATCAAACACCGAGCCTAACAACAAAAGAGGTAATGAGAGGTTAACTTTTCTCATACCTATGATAACACCATTAATACTCTAAGTGGTGATGAAAACACCATAAATGTCATTGTGGTAAAAAAGAAGCCAAGAGAAGCAACATCTAATGTTGTAACTAAGGGGAAATCATCAAAGATTACCTTACCAGGAAGTGCCCCAAGGATTGTCCTACCAAATTAGACTCATATTCATCTTCAAAACAATTTAATTTAGTAGACCAATTACAAAGGACACTTTCTTAGATCTCTATTCTAGAATTGCTCATGCTTTCACCAACTCATAAGGAGATTCTAGAAAAAGCCTTAGTGGAGACTAATGTGCCTCTAAATTTAGATGCAGATAAATTTCAAAACATGGTAGGCCATCTTGTTGCACCCCATTGTCCATCCTTTTCAGAACAAGATGATATGTCTTTAAATCACCCGCAAAATCTACCCTTGCATATAGAGGTCCTAATTCATAAGCATAGAGTGAAAATATTCCTCATTGATGGGGGATTTGGCCTAAATATTTGTACCTTAAATTTGGTTAAAGCCCTAGGATTCTTGGAGGAGGCTATTGAACCAAAGAAAAAGATAACCATAAAGGCCTACGATGATGAAGAAAGAGCATCTTAAGGCGTCATAGTACTACTTCCCATAAGAGTTGATCCAATGAAAAAGGAGACCATTTTCCAAGTCCTCGACCTAAAGTTGACTTATAATATTCTATTAGGAAGGCCATGGATCTATGAAATGCAGGTTGTACCTTCAACCTACCATTAGTATCTCAAATTTCCCTATCTAGGACAAGAAGTCATGGTAAGTGGGGATTCAAACCCCTTTCAATATTGTAATAACATGAAGCCTATTAATGAATCCTTAGTCCCACATAATGTAGAAGGGTCTATAGCTCAAAGAATAGAACAAGGGAAAAGTTCAAAATATCTTCCATCTTTGAAGGGAAAAGAAAAAGAAGAAAAATAATTTTTTGTTGAAAATAACCAAAGTCCGACTAACCTAACTACATCGAAAAAAGGAAAAGAGAAGGTTAGTGAGGAGGGTGCTCCTAAGAAACAAAAATAAGACCAAGCTAGATCCATTCAAATCTACACCAAAGATGCCCATTATCAAAAAATGGATCATATGATGAATAATTTTGAAAAGCAATGTCAAATCAAACAAAAGGGTGTAGGTGAATACTCCTTATCCATGATGGATCTACCCTTATCTCCAAAATCACATGGAATACAATCTAATTTACCTCATAAGTATAATGATCACTTTGTGAGGGAAAACACTTCTTCATCCATAGATGAAGAAGATAATGAAATCCTAAATTGGCTAAATAAGGATGAAGAATCAAGTGCACATGAAAAGTGCATTCAAAACATAAGCATTCCTACTCATCAATATGGAAAAGGATTTCAAATAATGAAAATTATGGGGGTATAAAGGACAAGGACCTTTAGGGACAAGAAATGAAGGATTAATAGAACCTATTGAGATGTCATGGAGAGATAGTAAAGAAAAGACTAGATTGGGGTACCAAGAACAAGGGTACACTCAAAAGAAGTATCCCTTGGTTTATGGTCAAAGCTTACAAATAGGTCCCCAAAGTGATGAAGATTAAAAAAATTGGGAATGGGACTCATTATAAAGTGATTCATGTCAATATAAAGAAGTTCATGTCATCCATACCTATACTCCTAGTAAGGGAAACAAACAAGTCTCAGAATCAAGCTTCAAGTTGATTCTACTAGGATGACAAGTTGATACCATACAAGAATGATAAGTTGATACCATACAAGAATATGATTGAGAATCTTAAGAAATACTTCACTCTAATCACATTTGAGTAAGTACCAAGGGATAACAATAAAGCAGTAGATGCAATGGCTACTTTGGCATCACTTCTCCAAATACAAGATCAAAGCGCCATATATGAATTCCTAGTAGAAGAAGTTGAGCAACCCGCATTTGACCCTTCCCATCCTCATACCATTTGTTTATTAATAGGACATGAATCACCTTGGTATGGAGCCATTTACACCTACTTGAAAGATGAAATCTTACCCTTAGGCCAAACTAGAAATCACAAGAGAAGCTTTATACGCCAAGATTCTCGCTATACCTTGATATCTGACACATTGTATCGCAAGATTCTAGATGGAATGCTTTTGAGATGTCTAGAGAAAGAGGAATCAACCATAGCCTTACAAGAAATTCATGAGGGAATTTGTGGGTCACATTTGAATGGTTTCACCCTAGCTAAGAAACTTCTTAGGACAAGATATTTTTGGCCTTCTATGGAAAAGGATGCTTTTCATTTGGAAAAAACTTGTCCTAAATGTCAATATCATGGGAACTTGATCCATGTATCAGCACAAGAGCTTCATCCTATGACAACACCTTGGCCCTTCTATCAATTGGGTTTGGATTTGATAGGGATGATTTATCCACCATCTTCAAATGGTCATAAATTCATCATTACTGTGACAAAATATTTTACCAAATGGGTGGAAGTTGTACCCATATCCACTGCCATAGGAAAGCAAATATCCTTATTCATTTAAAATCATATAATATGTAGATATGGTGTTCCACATGCCATCATAACGGATAATAACGGATAATGTAAAATATTTCAAAAATAAGGATTTGAAAGAATTATGTACAAAATTTCATATGGTACATCACTCATCTTCAATATATTACCCACAAGGTAATGGGCAAGCAGAAGCCACAAACAAGAACATTTTGAAAATATTGAAAATAACTATGAATAATTCAGGTAGAGATTGGCACATTCAAATAAAACCTACTCTATGGGCTTATAGAACAAGCATTAGAACACCAACAGGAGCTACACCATTTTCCCTAGTATATGGAGCAAAAGCAGTTTTACCTTTGGAGGTAGAAATTCCATCCTTAAGGGTCTCATTGCATGGTTTACTAAGTGAATAATATTATAGAGTGGCTAGGTTGCATGAACTAGAGCTTCTAGATGAAAGATAACAACAAGATTTTGACCAATTAAAGGTGTATCGGAATTGAATGACCAGAAATTATAACAAGCATATAAAACCAAGGGCATTCCAAATAGGTGACTTAGTTTTGTGAGAAAATCCCAAGAATCAAGCAGAAAGGGAGAAGAAAGGAAAATGAGAAGCAAACTGGTTAGGACCCTTTGTGATTACTTCATCTTTTGGCACTGGCACTTACAAACTAGCTGATTGTGAAGGAGAGGAGTTGCAAGAGCTAATAAATAGTATACATATGAAAAGGTTCTACACTTGATGCAATTAAAGAGGGATAGAGAAAAATAGTATCAGAGATATCAGATGAGAGAGAATCCTATTTAATGTACATAGTTAAAAGAGATCTTCAAAATACCAAAAACATTGAAAAGAAGAAAAGAGAAAACAAATCAGAAATGCAGAAAAGATAAAAAATAGTGGAAAATTGAGCATGAAGAAAGCCAAAAACATTAAAAAATGATCCTTAAAAATATGTTGTCTTGGTGAAAACCTAGCAAATAGGCGCCTTGATGATATGGAAACAAAAAAAAATGAAAAAAAGAGAAAAAGTACCTTGGTGAAAACCTAGCAAATAGGTGCCTTGGTAGCAAAAAAGGGAAAAAGCTTTAAAAATAGAAAAAGAGAAAATCCATTCAATCGGTGAAAACCTGGTAAACAGGTGCCATTGAAAGTCCAAATTAGTCTCATGCCTAGTGGTCATCCTTGTAAATATTGCATTAGCCAACATTTGTATATATTGCATAATAAAACCCCACAGTTGCATTTGCAAGTACCTAAAGGTTTCGTCACTAATCCAATTTGCAAATTGTCCGAGGTCCCACAACACAATCACATCAAACTGGGGGCATAATCTACTCTCAAGGAGGAAGGATTCATCAAAACAAATATCAATCTGACACTAAATCAATTCATCAAAACACAAGTGAAATGCTCAATCAAATCCAAATCCTAATCCAAATTTCAATCAAACACAAAATTTTGATCCAAGATATCACAAGAACATTTATCTTTATCAAGATTAAAAATATGAAATGGATAGAACTATACTTGAAATATGGATTTGAAAAATGGTGCAAAATTTTTCTAAGTGTTGACTTGATTGATGAAATCATGTCTTTCTAGCGAATCAATGAAAGCTTTTAAACTAGACAAGCTATGATGAAAGCATGATATTTTATTGATTTATGAATGAGTGTCTTAAGGTCAAAATTTTGAAGTATGTATTATTTGTCTACGGACATGATAATCAAAGAATCATTGAGGAGATGTACATATGGGGAAATTAAGATCTTTGTTTGTTTACACAAAAGGATACCTTGGTTATTTTGATGTTAAATATCATAATACCAAAATCCACTTACAACATAGAATCTGACAAAATTGGTATTCATACTCTCATTATTGGTCTCAATCAGTGACAGTCGTACCAAAGATGGGAAAGCAACATGTAAAAAGGAAAGAAGTATTCATATCATCATAGTTGAACTAGTGATGGTTGTACTAATTTTAGAATTCCAAAAACTGCTCAATGATGAATATAAGCTCCTAATTTATGAATAGTGACAGTTAGTTGCATCCATCCTAGATTAAATGCATTTAAGTGATTTTATTTTCTTAGTTTGAAAGCATAAATTTGAAAAGAGATAAACTAAAAGGGGGTGGAGTAAATCAAAAACCAAAATGCAAATCAAAACTAAATATGATAAAGTGTGTTGGACGTCAAAATCAAAAAAAAAAAGAAAAAGGTGCTTTGCATTAGATTAATGGCATTTGTTAGATTCATTTTACATCATGAAAAATTTGCATCCATTTGAGACATTAACCTAAGTTCATCTAAATTAAAGTGCATTAGTTTGCGTTCATATTAGTTTGCATTCATTTTAGCCACATTCATTTTCAAATAAATCTTTCATTATCATTCTAGGTCATATCCATTAAACTCATTTTCTTTAGTTTGTATTCATCTTTAAATTCATTCATACTCATTTTTATTAGGTCATCACATTTCATTATTCATAGCCTGTCATTACATCTCGTTGCATTTCATTAAGTTTATCGTAAAACATTGCATACATCTAGTTTCTTTCACAAGGTCATTTCATTAAGTTGCATTAGTTACTGTAATACCCCAAAAATGGGCTATAGGTTCATTAACCTCCTACATCATCAAATTGATCAAAATCGACTTCAAAGTCCTAACCTAAGGTACATTTGCACATCAGTTTATCAAAAACCTAATTGATTATCTTAATTCTGCATCGGAGAATATTCCTAATTTATCATAATTATCTTTAATTGAATATTATTTGGCGATAAATGTCATTATTTATCCTAAATTTGATTAATTGAATATGATGAATATTTAATTAATTAATTTAATTCTACCACTTAATTATTTAATTAGATTTAATTGCATTTATTCCTAATTAATATTGTTTTTATTTTGACAATAAATCAAAATTCCTACAAACCATCAATTGAATATTTCTTTAATTGATTTAAAATCAAAGTTGTCAAATTTAATGATTTAATTGGAATAAAGTTTGATTTAATAATTGATTAACCCATAAATCAATTATTTTAAATTCAAAATCAGTTAAGTTGAAAATAAATCACTTTATTTATTAAATTAATTCATATTAAATCATGCACAATCAGAAAAGCAGTTAACTTTAAATCAATTTTCAATTTCAATTTGTTAACTTTGTAAAATCAACATCTGATGATGAATTGAAAAAGTGAACTAAAGCTCTATTTTGAGATAAAAACTGCTTTTGCATGATTTTATGAGTTTATTTATTCTTAATTTCTTGTTAACTCAAAAATCAACCTGAGTTTATTAAGAGTGATTTATGGATTTTCTCAATGCATCCTCAAACCCTAGATTTCTATAAAAACAAGGCTCAACTCTTCACAAAGGTCTGTGCATTTGATCTCTCTCTTCAGGTCTTACAACTTTTGCATCCCTCAAGCTTTCAATCTCTCAATCTCTCGAATTTGCACAATTACTTTGGCGAATTTACAACTGAAGAAAAAAGCTTTTGCAACAAGCAATTTTGTGAGATCATTTCATAGTTTTTCATAGATTTTGCATACTTTTGCATTCATCTTCATATCATTGTTAGATTAAATCCACATATCCTTTCGATTCAATTCTAGATTAAATTCATATCCAGTTTTTCATCCTAATTACATACAAAATCCAAAAAAATAGATTAATTTGCATTCATATTTCATTACTTTCATCATTTTAAATCCTTCGTTTAGGTGTTGCATTGTCATTGATCTCAGTCTAATCTGAGAATACCATACTCGCACCTACTAGAAGGCAATAAATCGCCTGGTTAGCTTAGTTTCAATTACTTGCAGATTTTGATTTTGCTAACCTCTAATGTTTTACTAAAGTGTTGTGTCCACAGCTAGGTACAATTTTCACACACACATTTCTAGCACCCATTGTGGGGCCCTAAAAATATTTTCTATTCTCTTCTATCAAATTTCTACCATTTTTCTCGAACCCACGACCACAAGGTTAATTTTTGTGATAAATTTTTGGGCTATTTTTCCAGAAATCTGACTGATGTTTTTATTGGTACATACACATATGACATGATAAAGATCCAAAATTTATATTTTTGGAAAGGTATTTGAGTTAGCTTTCATTTTATGTTGGTTTGGATTAATTTTGTTTTGATTTACAAAAGTTATGATCATTTTAGTGAAGGCTGGTCAGAACCTAATTTTATGAAATCTGACTGATGTTTTTATTGGTACATGCACATATGACATGATAAAGATCCAAAATTTATATTTTTGGAAAGGTATTTGAGTTATCTTTCATTTTATATTATTTTGGATTAATTTTGTTTTTATTTGAAAAAGTTATGATCATTTTAGTGAAGATTGGTCAGAACCTAATTTTATGAAATCTGACTGATGTTTTTATTGGTACATGCACATATGATATGATAAAGATCCAAAATTTATATTTTTGGAAAGATATTTGAGTTAGATTTTACTTTACATTGGTTTGAATTAATTTCATCTTGATTTGCAAAATTTATGAATGATTTAGTGCAGACTAGTTAGAATCTAATTTTTTATGACAACAAGTTTTTTGATTATCAAATGACACATTATCTTTGACTAACCTAATTTTCTACCACGTGGGGTTGATAAGTTGTGTTTCTTTGTTTTGATGGATTTTTATAACATTGGGTTGCATGTAAAAGAATAGGTAAGTTTTTCATAACAGTGATTTGTAGGTGTAGGTGCAAGTACATCCTGTGGGTACAAAAGATAGAAGACAAATGCTCAAAAATTGCTAAAATAGGTAAAATATACTAAGCACGATGCGAGGAACTCAAGTATTCTGTTGCATCATAGACTTCATTTTTTGGGCTATAAAATGAACATAGATTTTCTTTCTGCATATCTATTACACATAGTAAATAGGCCCTATGAACACTATTTGTGGATGATCTTGAGAGAGTGGGCTTCTGTCTCTTGTTCACGCATGCGAGGCTCTTCTTGATGAAGGATCCCCTTGTAGGTAGGGAGGATATTGGAATTATCTTGCGTTCTACTAGATTTTTGAGTCTTCAACTTTTGATTGATACATTCTCTCTTCGGAGAGGTTGATAGACCATAAGCAGTTGACCTCATAGATCTTTGTGAGATAATTTTAGTCTTAGCATGTCAGATTAATCTATTTGCTTTGTTTTGGTGAAGTGAAGAGGCTATGGGATTATGCTCTACTTTCTTTTTGGATAGTACCAAAAACCCAGATCCTTGAATCTGATCTAGTCCCCCTATGGTATCTTTTGTGAGTCACCTTTAGAGAGGGTTAACAGTAGTGGACATTCCCTTAATTGGGTCAACCACGTGGATGGAACCTCAAGTAGTAATAACCATTTTCACCGTGGTAGTAGCAACCACTATATAAATGTCCTTGTGGAGGAAATCTTCACAGGTGTGGTCTCTTGTTGGGCTGTCAGATCTCCCTAGCAGCTCCTAATTGATTAAATTCTCAAATTGTGTCAAAACCCCAGTGCGCCTGGATTGGAGTTCACCCTCTTGAGATCACAAAAGTTGTAGAGTTAGACCATTACTAAAAACCCTAACAAGACCAATTTTTCATTTTCTATGAATATGTGCATTATTGAAAAACTTTTTGGAACATACATAACTAGCATTCCTAGGGATTAGCACATTAAGTCACTATTGCTTGTTCATGTGCAAGGTTGCTTTTTCCCTTGTTCATTGTTTTCAGATGATTGCTTTCTTCCCTTGCTTGTTGTTTTGCATGCTTGATATCTACTTGGTTACTTGAGACAAACTATTACATAGATCTTCAAAACTGGACATAAAACTTTGCCAACAATCTGAAACTGAAAACCTAAAAATTGCAAAATCTGAACAAAATCCTTTTTGGTGTCAAAAGTCATCCTGAAATTTCAAAACTCATATCAAAGCTAAAGTCAAAGTTGTCAGAAGCCTTCAAAATTTGTTAGGAATCTAGTTTTTGTAGCCTATTTCCAGATTTTGTCAAAATATTCATTGTGGCAAGAATAGAGTAGAAACTAGATAGAATTCGATCATTTACCTAAAGTGGTCTCTTGAGTCTAATTTAGCCTCCTGATTTATTGATTTGAGTCTTTTCATCTTGTGTCCAAACCTTGTCAAAATTATCTTCAAATTCAATCTTCATACAAAATGACTAAGTGTTGTGAGCTCGTGTCTGCCATCGTCTACCCATACTACTAGGGTACAATATCCTTCATTTATGTCCAATCTAATCTTCAATCAATCCAATCTTGACAAGGTTGCGTCATTCGATCTTCTTGAATCAAGTCATTCTTCAGTTGTCTTCATCTTGCTCTCTTGCTTCACCCAAGGTTAATGGTGGAAACTAGAGCTTCTCCACACAAGAAATCTAGAGAATCACCCAAAACCTTACCTGTGTCTACTCACGTGGGTCCAACCTTTGAGGAACTCTACAATTTAGGTCTTTACAAAGATGAAGGTCTCAGAAAAATTTGATTAAAAATTGGTTACATACCTCGCCCTCCATCAACCCACAGAGGTGGTCAACAAACTCTACATCAATCTATCATAGGGAGTCCTAAAACTCCTAACATGTCTCAAGGAGGGACAAACCATGGGTCTCAAGGACATCACTCTCAACATGGTGCGGATCAAGAACCCACACCTTCTGAAATTGCTCGATATCAAAATGATGATGACTTCAAGAAAATGATGAGGCATTTCTTGAGGGAAGACAACAAAACATACTTCTTAGAGTTAGCTCGTCAAGGGGCTAAACTTCCTCCTAACTTTAATGTTACAAGTAGTAGTTGCCATTGCACCAAAAGATTGACTTGTTAATGCCCAATACAACCACTAGAATTATAGAAGACACAGGAGGTGGTTAAACCATGTCATGAATCCCGAGGGGAGTACTGACCATTTTGCCAACAATCTCCCCCTTAGCATTACTCGAGGGGATTCAAACTTGTGACCAAGCTCTGATACCACTTGTTACAAGTAGTAGCTACCATCACACCAAAAGATTGACCTGTTAATGCCTGATACAACCACTAGACTTATAGAAGACACAGGAGGTGGTTAAACCATGTCATGAATCCCGAGGGGAGTGCTAACCATTTTGCCAACATTTAATGTTGAAGATATCATTACGCATGAGGAAAAAACTCCAATCATAGCTATGATGAAATAGATGCATGCCATGCAAGTCAAAGATAACAAACTTGAAAAAGAAAAGGAACCTAAAGAGTTCTCCATGGAGGCTCTATGCCCTTTTCCATTTGATAAAGACTTGTACATGCCACCATTCCCTAAAAGAGTGGAGATACCTAAGTATGATAAGTATGATGGAAACTCTAATCCTCAAGATCATGTCAGAGAATTCTGTACTCAATCTATGGAGTTCATGCATGAACCAACCTACCTAATGCATCTTTTCCCTCTATCTCTGGGAGGGTCAGCTATTCATTGGTTCTAAAAAATGCCTCCAACTATCAAAATTTTTGAGGAGTTAATCAAACTATTCTATCAACAATACTCCTACAACGTCCAACATCTGGTCACCATGATCGACATCTGTAATCTGAAAAAGAACTTAGGAGAACCATTCTTGACTTTTCTTAAAAGATGGAGGAATAAATTTTCTCTATATGCCAGACCCATTCCAGAAAATGAGAAGCTGGAAATCTTCATCAACAATCTTGTTCCAGAACTCAACTACCATTTGCAAATGCAAAATCATACATCCTTTGATAAGATGGTAGAAAATGCAATCAAAATTGAGAAAGTACTTGCCCAAAAAGGTGACATATCACTTCAAAAAGACAAGTATGAATCTGGATCTAGTTCTAAAGATAAAGGAAAAAATTGGAACAAGAATAAAGATGTTGTCATAGATGACATTGTTGATAATATCTGTGCACCATCTAAGGCAGCCACTTTCAATCTCACTCTTGGTACCCAAGCCATCAAAGCCTTAGAGGCAAAATCCAATGAAAACTTTGTTGGCTAACAACATCATTTACTTGCCTGAGATAAAAGTATTTGATCCTGAACCTAAACCAAAATGGTGGAGAGAATAATTTTTGTGACTTCCATCGCAATAAGGGTCATAAAACTAATAACTGCATTCACTTGAAACACATCATACAAGAAAAAAATGATAATGGAGAAATCACAATTGATAATCATAAGAGCAATAATGATCATACAACACTCACAAAACCATTTCTGAAACACAGTCAAGGAGATTCATCTTCTCAACCTAATGTGGATGCTAAAGTCAATAATGCTTACTCTAGAAACAATGCTGTCATCAATATGGTTGAACCATGTCTATATGAGCATTGCAATGTCATCACAATTATGAGAAAAGATAGAGAAAATCAATTAGCTAATGTAGTTACTCGATCACAAGCTCAGGCGCATCTGCAAGGACAAATCCCAGATTCATCAAATAACCCTAAGATGCCTTTCAATCTCTCTTCTACTTCTAAATAGAAGGCTACATCTAAATCTTCAAATCCTAAAGACACGAGGCCTACTTCCTATAGTATTGTCCAACAACTCTAGCATACCAATGCAAAAATCTCCATGTTTGAGTTGCTTCAGATATCTCCAGCTCATAGAGCCATTCTAGACAAAGCTCTGCTTGGATCCAATGTTCCTAATAATCTTGATTTAGATAGGTTCTAGACTATGGTTGGTCATCTTACATCTCTATAGTATATCTCCTTTTTAGAGGAAGATGATAACTCCTTGAGTCATCTGCATAACCAGCCCTTACATATTGAAGTCTTAATCCAAAACCATCAAGTCAAACATGTGTTGATAGATGGAGGCGTTGGTCTCAACATTTGTTCTTACAACTCAATTACACATTGAGATTATCTGAAGCTACCATTGATCCTAAAAAGAAAATAACTTTTAAAGCATATGATGAGAAAGAAAGATCTTCCAAGGGAACTATTGTCTTACCTATCAGAACAGGTCCTGTCATCAGAGATATCACGTGTCAAGTTCTTAATCTACCTTTGGCTTACAACATCCTTCTAGGGAGACCCTAGATACATGAAATGAGAGCTATTCCTTCCACATACCATCAATGTGTGAAATTCCCTTATGAAGGAGTAGAGGTGACGATTCCAGTTGACCTATATACAACCTACAATGCATTAAAAGAAAGTGTTGATAAGCTTGTTCCTAACAATAGAGAATCTTCCACTAAGTAGTTAGACATTGCTTCAACCTCTAAAATGGAAGACATTGCTAAAGAAGTCAAAATCAAGGATAATAGCATGGGAGAGTACACGATGGAACCTATTTTATCTCTCACATCTCTCCCATTGTCCCCAAAATCTTATGGACAACCATCTGACAAAGTGAAACCTACAGCTAAAGAATCCCAAGTCATATTCAATGGAAGTTTTGTTAGAGAACAAGTATCTAAACAAGATTTTGAGGAAGATGAAGCTGTGCTTGCATGGTTATACAAAGATGAACCTCAATCCCAATCAGTCCAGAAATGTGACTCTACTTCAAGCAAAATTCCTTAGAAGTCATATGGACCAGGAGACAAATTGATAAAAAAAAATGGGATATACTAGAAAAGGACCTCTAGGATTACAAGGTAAAGGTCTTCTATCACCTCTTGACCATCATGGTCAAATAAACAAGAATACAATAGGTCTAGGATATAAGAAGAATCCTTTCTATCTTAGCAAGAACTCCCCACATGTCTTAGAACATATTGAACCAACAGAGGAAACAACACAAAAATCTAACAGTGATGAGTCAGACACCATTGAAGAGCTCATTCCTTATGAGCATTTTCCTAAAGAAATAAAAGACCTCCTTGAAGCTGAAGATGATCCAGTAAAAAAAATCAATGTAGTAGAAACACAAGAACCTACTATAGAATAAAAGATAGTTGCACCACAAGAACGAACTAATCTTGAAGGAAACCACATAGACAAGGAGGAAGGTGGTAGCTATTCTAAGATAGATTCTCATGAGTATGAATTCAAATCAGATTCTGAGGGTAACCCTTCTTGGGATATTCATCCTGACTTTACTCATGTTCTTAATTTTCCTACAGGCATAGATGAGGAATCAAATGACTATGAATGGGTAGCCATTCTAGAGGAAGATGAGCTTATCATAGAAAAATATGTTGATGTTATTCACCAATATGCACCTAAGCCCTATGTAAGTCTAGAGTGAAATGACAAACTTAATGAGTCTAATCCACCAATGGCTGAAGTGGACTCCCACAATGACATTGAGCCTATTCACAAATTGAACATTTTGAGTTGTAATATCACCTTTGAACTTGAGCATCAGGCTAGGACCAATGATGAAAGATCCATATCCATAAAAACTATTTCCCAATCTTCCCATACTTTGACTATCCAACACCCTGAACTTCTTGACCCATCCTCCATAGATCTGAACCTAGATATCTATACCTTTCCCAATGACTATGCCCTTTTTTGCTATCTAAATGTAGTTGAGCCTATGATGACTTCCATCAGTGAGCCGAGCGTTAGCATGATGGAGTCGGACATCAAGTATCTTAGTCAAAAGAATAAGAGTAAAAATAAAAAGAAAAAGAGTTATGAGGGTGAAAACCACTTTGTGGCAGTCTCAGACCCTACAAAAGTAAAAATAAAAGATGTATCCAAAGGTGAAAACCTCTCTAAGGTGCCTAAGGATGAGATATTTGATGTCCTTCTGAGTCATTTACAGGATAGATCTCCAATTCTAATTGATCCCACTCAATCTATCAACTTGGGAACAACAGAAGAACCATAGTTGATTCATGTAGCACAATCCTTATCAGAGGAAGAAAAGCAAAAATTTACCACATTCCTAACATAAAAGAAGATCGACTTTTCATGGAAATATTCAAATATGCCAGGGTTGGATCCGGATCTTATAATACACCATTTATCTATTGCTTAAGGTGTCAAACCTATTAAGAAAAAATTGAGAAAGATGCATCAACATGTTGCACTCTTGGTCAAAGCTGAATTAGAGAAACTACTAAAAGTTGGATTCATCTGTGTTATTGATTATGTAGAATGGATCTCTAACATTGTTCCAGTATCAAAACTAGACAAATCTATAAGAGTACGCATATATTTTAGAGATGTAAACAAAGTATGCCCTAAGGATGATTTTCCACTACCTAGCATTGATATAATAGTGGACATGATTGCGGGCTTCGAGATGTATTCTTTAATGGATGATTTTTCTGGATATAATCAAATCAAAATTGCTCCAGAAGATCAAGAGAAAACTGCTTTCACATGTACGTGGGGTACCTTCTGTTGGAATGTCATGCCATTTGGGCTTAAGAATGCTAGTGCTACACATCAGAGAGCTATGACGTCTATTTTTCATGACATGATGCATCAAACTATGGAGGATTATGTTGATGATACTTTAGCAAAATCTATGATAAGATCTAAACATCTAAATGATTTAAGAAAAATACTAGATCAAATGGAAAAGTGTAGTCTCTGACTAAATCCTAAGAAATGTGCTTTTGGTGTCACTTCTAGGAAGCTCTTAGGCTACATTGTTTCAAAGAAATGAATTGAAGTAGATCCAGCAAAGGTTAAAGCTATCATGGAGATGCAACCTCCTAAGAATATCAGTCAAATGAGAACACTACAAGGGAGAGTAAAATCTATTAGACGCTTCATATCTCAGTTGGAAAACATATCACAACCTTTCACAAAAACATTACATAAAGGTGTGACTTTTGTATGGACTGAGGAATGTGAAAATAATTTTAATCATATCAAGAAATATCTATCAAATCCTCCTATTTTGATGCCTCCTATTCAAGGGAAGCCATTGATCTTATATGTCTCCACAACAGATACATCACTGGGGGCATTGCTAGCACAACATGATGAGAACAAGAAGGAAAAAGATATATACTATATCAATAGAACATTGGTAGCATATGAGAAGAACTATTCCATGATTGAGAAATCTTTTCTAGCTATGATCTTTGCATCATAGAAATTGAGACATTATATGTTAGCTGATACCACACATTTGGTAGCTAAGATTGATCCACTAAAGTACCTACTAAGCAAAGCTGCCCTCACGGGTAGATTAGCCAAATGGTTCATGCTCTTAAGTGAATTTGACATTGAATATGCTGAAAGAAAAGCTATTAAAGGATAGGTAATTTTTTCTCAAATGGCTGATGCACCTTTGTTTAATGATACACCAATGCAAATGGAATTCCTAGATTCCTCTATCATGAATCTTTCTTCTAGAGCATGGAAGTTATTCTTTGACGGCTCCTATACATAGAATGGATCTGGAGAAAACATATTGTTCATCACTCCTCAAGGATACTCAATCCCTAAAGCATTTAGAATCAAGTTTCCTTATACAAAAAATATTGTTGAATAACAATTGAGTGGAGAGTGACAGAGTTACACATTCATGGAGACTCACAACTTGTGATACATCAAGTCAATGATGTGTACCAAACAAAAGATGGAAATATAATTCCATACAAGAGAATGGTAGATGATCTAAAGAAATATTTCATATCTATCACCTTTGCGCAAATACCTAGAACATAGAATAAGGCTACTGATGCTATGGCAATGCTATATACTTTATTACAACAACCTAAACATGAGATATGCTATGAGTTCCTGGTGGAAGCACTATCTTATCCTGCATATGATTCCCCTAAAACCCACATGATCTGCACTATTATAGGTCATGATTCATCCAGATATAAAAATCTTTTCTCCTATCTCTAAGATCAAATCATTCCCAATACCTTCAACCACCATGAGAAATGATACCTTATCCGCAATGCATCTCAGTATGTCATCATTGGTCATGATCTGTACAAATGAGGTCTAGATGGTACACTACTTAGATGTTTAGAACGGGAAGAGTCTCAACGTGCATTAGAGGAATTCCATGATGGTATTTGTGGGTCACACTCAAACGGTTTAACACTAGCTCGAAAGCTTATTAGGGCTGGGTACTATTGGCCTGAAATGGAGAAAGAGGCTATCAAGTTTGCTAAGAACTATCAAAAGTGTCAAGTACATGGTAACCTAATTCATGCTCCAGGGAGAGATCTAATTCCCTTTACTACAAAATGGCCTTTTCAACAATGGGCTTTTGATCTTATAGGAGCCATACATCCTCATTCTTCTAATGAACATACCCATATCATTATAGCTACAGATTATTTCACAAAATGGGTAGAAGCAGTCCCTTTGACTCAAGCAACCATCAAGAAAATCTCTATGTTCATTCTAAACTATATCATATGTTGGTATGGTATTCCACACTCAATAGTCATAGATAATGGTGGGCAATTAAAAAATAGAGACTTAGATGATCTATGTTCCAAATTCAAGATCACACAACATTGTTCATCTATCTTCTATCCTCAAGGGAATGGACAAGCAGAGGCTTCTAACAAGAATCTATTGAAAATCTTGCACTGAATAGTTAATAAAATAGGAAGAGACTGGCATCTCATGATCAATCCAGCTCTTTGGGCCTATAGAACAAGTATCAAAACACCCACTAGGGCTACACCATTCACTTTAGTTTATGGGTCTGAAGTGGTACTGCCTATTGAGGTTGAAATCCCATCACTAAGAATCAGAATGCATGGTCTGGTAACTGATGATGACTACAGAGTGTCTAGATTACAAGAACTTGAACTAATAGATGAGCATAGACAAGTAGTGTATGATCATCTTAGAGTCTATCAGAAGAGAATGTCTAGAGGTTACAACAAGAAGGTCAGACATAGAGAATTTTAGGTTGGTGATCAAGTCTTGAGAGAAAATCCTAAAAATCAATCACATAGAGAACGAAAGGGGAAGTTTGAACCCAACTGGCTGGGTCCCTTTGTAATCACTAATAATTTTGGCTCTGGAGCCTATCAACTCTCAACAACTAAAGGAGAACAGCTCTGAGAACCAATCAATGCTCTCCATCTAAAGAAATTCTATGCCTAAGGCATTCAGTCTTTGCAAAATGTCTTGAAAAAATCATAAAAATTTGAAAAAGTCCTGAAAAAATGATCATCTCGGTGAAAACCTAGCAATAGGCACCTTGATGACTCACAAAAAAATAAAAAAAATAAAAAGTACAAAAAAATAAAAAAATATCAGAAGTACAAAAAAATTGAAAAAAATGAAAAATACAAAAAAAATGAGAAAAAGAAAAAGTGCCATGGTGAAAACTTAGAAACAGGTGCCTTGGTAGAAAAAATAGAATCTCTGCCAAGATGGTGAAAACCCAGCAAATGGGTGCCACTTGTTTCAAAATGCTCCATCTATTAGCACAATCTTGGTCTTTCCCAGCTTTCTATCTTGCTTTAGTTTGTACATATCTCTCGGTTTGTTTCTGCATTCCTCTTTTCAATAAAGTTGATCTGTACATCAATCGGCTCAAATGTTTATATCCTATCAATGTTTCAAACTTGGGGGCAATCAAAGTCATATCCTATGGCCTCCAGTGTATCTTAGACATGTCATATCTAGTCAAAGTCCTTTGAAGCGTCATCTGAGTCAGTCAATCAGTCTCCTTTCCAGAAAGGATTTTGCATCTACAACAATGCAATCAAACATTAACAACAAATTGAAAACAATCTGTGCTTCATGCTTTGATCTCCTTGTATGCTTACTGATTCACATTGAAATTTTTGCATATTGTGTCCTTTCGAGCTCTTTGATGATGTCCTTTATAGGATCTAGAGAGTGATGACTAGGGGCATGATCTTTTCTTTGTCTTCTGCTTGTATGTGAAAATCTAACAACTATGGAAATTTTGGATTGAAATGGTGTTCTTCTATAAGAGCCTTTATCTCGTATTGGATGGCCATGCATACCTCGACCGTTGATACCCAAAAAATTCAAGGAAGTTGGATCTAACTATTGTCTTTTTGAGTGAATTCTTAATCCTATTGTGAAATGCGATCTTACCTAAGGATGTGAATGATAAAAGGGTCACTATGGGTACTTCACAATGGATTCAGAATGATCTCTTGATTTCTTGGTGTGTTTGTACTGCAAGGTGTATTCAGGTCATCATGACGTTTATGTTTTGATGCTTATAAAAATTGCTATATCAAAATGGAGGTGTTTATGCCTTGGTGTTTATATCTAATCTGACATTCTGAAAATAAAATCAATATTCATATGTCCATGGTTGTCTAGCCAGTGGGTGTTGTATTTATTTTTGCACATACAATTCAATATTCATATGTCTATAGTTTCATTACTAGTGGATGTTGTATTGATTTATCCGGTTACCTAAAAAATTCAATGATGAAAATGACCGACACATGATCAGTGACTAGGTCCTAGGTCTTAGGTCTGAATTTCATTCTGCATGTCATTTTGCATTTTGCATGTTTGCATGGTCTCAAAAGTTGCTTGAACACTTAACGATTCTTCAAAAATAAAAATGCTAAACACATGACACAGGGACTGAGCATTGTATGAAGGTCCCTCCAACGAAACAACAAGTAGAATCCATTTTCGGGATCAAAATCAAAATCTGAGATCGTTTATATTGTCAACTGCTCACATAATCAAACTTCAATCATCATAGAAATCCAGAATTCAACTTAACTGATTATCTTACATCAAACTATCAAAATTTCAACTTGGTCACCCATGGTCAACTCATGGTCAAACCTAGTCAAACTTAGTCTCCAAGACCCCAAATGATGCAAAATGCATTCTCAAACGTGTATAACCACTTCTCATATCAATTAACATGCTTCTAAACCATTTAACGCTGACTTTTCTTGTCAGATTTTGATTTTCATCCTGAAGGGGGAATGGTATTGCACATCATTCTAAATCTAAGTCTGTAAATCTAAATTTGTCAATCAAATATTTCCACAGTAATCAAGATAACAACCACATATAGTTGCTGATTCATCTAAAGACCTTGTTGCTTGGGGCACATTTCTTGGGGCATATCAGATTCATCGAAATCCATATCAATCTGGTATCCTAATCTATCTTGTAAACTATATCAGCTTTTTGTAACCATCGGTTCATTAGCGTCATTTCCTTGGTTCTTTGTAATTGAAGGGTGTAGATGTGATACCAATATTGATTCCTTTGGACAATCAGGTTTGGAATTAGGTCACTCACTTCTTTGTAATCATAAGGTTCAAAATCAGGCATTTTGACACTTTTTCATAATCACCAGTTCATTATTGCTATAGTTAACATAATCTTTGGTCAATCATGACCTAACATCTTCAATCTTTCAATCAGCTTCTGTCTCAGAATCGGTTAATCTTTTAAATAAGTTTCATACATCTTTATCATACACAGACTAATCTTTGAACCACTGTGCTTCACACAGTAATTCAAAGAGGGACAGAATGTAATACCCCAAAAATGGGCTATAGGTTCATTAACCTCCTACATCGTCAAATCAATCAAAATCAACATCAAAGTCCTAACCTAAGGCACATCTACACATTAGTTTATCAAAAACCTAATTGATTATCTTAATTCTACATCGGAGAATATTCCTTCAATATTCCTAATTTATCATAATTATCTTTAATTGAATATTATTTGGTGATAAATGTCATTATTTATCCTAAAGTTGATTAATTAAATATGATGAATATTTATTTTAATTTAATTAATTCTACCACTTAATTATTTAATTAGATTTAATTGCATTTATTCCTAATTAATATTGTTTTTATTTTGATAATAAATCAAAATTCCTACAAACAATCAATTAAATATTTATTCAATTGATTTAAAATCAAAGTTGTCAAATTTAATGATTTAATTGGAATAAAGTTTGATTTAATAATTGATTAACCCATAAATCAATTATTTTAAATTCAAAATCAGTTAAGTTAAAAATAAATCACTTTATTTATTAAATTAATTCATATTAAATCATGCACAATCAGAAAAGTAGTTAACTTTAAATCAATTTTCAATTTCAATTTGTTAACTTTGTAAACTCAACATCTAATGATGAGTTGAAAAAGTGAACTAAAGCTCTATTTTGAGATAAAAACTGCTTTTGCATGATTTTATGAGTTTATTTATTCTTAATTTCTTGTTAACTCAAAAATCAACCTGAGTTTATCAAGAGTGATTTATGGCTTTTCTCAATGCATCCTCAAACCCTGGATTTGTATAAAAACAAGGCTCAACTCTTCACAAAGGTCTGTGCATTTGATCTCTCTCTTTAGGTCTTACAACTTTTGCATCCCTCAAGCTTTCAATCTCTCAATCTCTCGAATTTGCACAATTACTCTGGCGAATTTACAACTGAAGAAGAAAGCTTTTGTGACAGGCAATTTTGTGAGATCATTTCATAGTTTTTCATAGCTTTTGCATTCATCTTCATATCATTGTTAGATTAAATCTACATATCCTTTCGATTCAATTCTAGATTAAATTCATATCCAGTTTTTCATCCTAATTGCATACAAAATCCAAAAAAATAGATTAATTTACATTCATATTTCATTGCTTTCATCATTTTAAATCCTTCGTTTAGGTGTTGCATTGTCACTAATCTTGGTCTAATCTAAGAATACCATACTCACACCTACTAGAAAGCAGTAAATTGCTTGGTTAACTTAGTTTCAATTACTTGCAGATTTTGATTTTGCTAATCTCTAATGTTTTACTGAAGTGTTGTGTCCACATGAGCTAGGTACAATTTTCACACACAAAGTTACATCCATTTATTAATCATTAGTTCATCACCAAGACATTACTAAGATTTCATTGCATTCATTCTACATCATTACATTTTCAAGAGCATATCATTAGTACATTAGTCCATTCATCCAGGTGCATTCATCCAAATTCATATCAAACATTAAAGTGCATTCACACTTAGATAATTTATATTTACATCTAGAATCATTAATTCAGTCATATCATTAATCATTAATGCATCCAATTTCATAAATGCATCCATCACATTTTTGCATCACATTTATATACCATATATCCATTACATTTATTATACATCCATATCATCAAATAAATCCATTCATAAGTACCGTTACATTGCATTAATCATTAAACCATTGCATCATCATACAACATTAAAACATGTATCATATGCATCCATCTACTCTATGTCATAAATAAGACAAACATTTGCATCGATAAAAGATTAAACATGTGCATTCATATCATAAACCACATTTGAAAAAGCATAAAAATAAAGCATGTAGAAATAGATTCATATAGATCTGCATATCATATAAAGCACCTAAAAAATGAAGTCCAACACATGATGACATCATATAAAGTACATTTATCAACTACGTATCAAAGTCCATAGTATCATCAAAATCATCAGTATCTGGAAATCAAAGTCTATCAAAAATATCAACAAGTATCAAAGCATGAGTAATGTCAACTAATCAAAGAATAATGTGAGTCCAATGTCTCAAGATAAAAAATGAATCATCATATACATCAAAGAATAAAGTATCTCATATCAAAAATAGTTCAACTACCAAAATCATCGGCACCATCAACACCACGATCAGCATCTGGAGCTCTACTTGACCTAGCCTGTAAACCATGCTGACTCATAGCAGCCATAAAGGTCTGCATCATCAAACTTAGCTAAGTAACCTACTATCTCATCTCTGATATCTCAGACTGTAATGATCTAACATCTGAGGCCAAGACTGGGGAAGGAGTTTGTGCTAGTACCTGTGTGGGTGGAGCCTGCGGCGGAGCCTGAACAGGTGGAGTCTGTGGAGTTGCCATAGAAGAAGATGAGATGGAATAAGATGGAATGGAAGGAGACAAATATGGAACAAAAGTAGAAGAATATGGAAGAACAAAAGAAGATGACATAGAAGAAGCAGTGGGAGCCTATGGAATAGCCTGTGGTGGTGCTAGTGGACCTTGTACCTAATCTAATAGTATATGAGCAGCCTGAGCATCCATGTTGGCCACAACTTGAGCATACACCTGCCTGAAAACTCTCAACCAGTGTTGGCCCCATCTGGCCAATCTATCCACACCAACCTGGTGTAGATCTTTGTAAGGTCCACCTCTGACTCTAACCTGACCACCCCTTATCTGAACTCAACCACCCCTAGGAGGAATCGATGCAACAGTGATCACTAGGATAATAATCCTACCTCCTCTATCCACTTGCATACCCTGTCATCCCTGATGACCTTTTCTCCAACCTCTACCTCCAATATCTCCATCTTCACCATCATCATCTGACTCCTCCTCAATGCTTAGAACTCTCTCGGCAAGATCTGTGAGCCTAGGAAATGGGTTTTGAGCAGACCACACTACATAGTCATATGTCATCCCTGCATCTATAATGTGGTCCCTCATATCCCACACAAAGTAGGGAAGCTACAGTAACTCCTCTTGAGCAATACAATAATAAATTTATGGGCCCCATAGGGAGCTCTCTACTTGTACTTAGGTGCATAATGCCAATCCCTGTGGCGTGCCTTGGATCTAGCCGTACTATCATAAAACTCTCAGAAAGAAAAATTGCTCAATGATCAATGGTTTATGCCCTATCATCCACCATGACATACACATAAATGGTAACTTAGCCACATCCTCTAGCCATGCCTTACATCCAATATATGGTCACCACATGACCTAATCAATATCATCAATGATCCGACACCAATAATCCAACTTGCACAAGTGGGCCTGCACTACCATCCCCTCATACATCGAAGTGAAGGGCCAACTTGGATCATGATGTCAAACAAAAATAGGATGAGTGAAAGGGATGTTCTCCCATGTCCACAACTGCAATAAGATCACACAAGCATAAAGAGTCATCCCACAATGGTATACAATATAATGCAGCTCATGATATAGCTGTGCCAACACACAAGTACCCCAGTCAAATCTCTGTGGCTGTGCAATCATATCCTCTAGGATACGATCCCAACCAACTACAAAGCCATGAACTCACCAATCAGGAATGAGGAAACCACCAATCAATGCTCCCAAGATAGCAGGAAGAGAAGGGAAGGAAGGGAAATAGGCCCACTAAATTGAATCATCACCAATAGTCAAGTCACCAAAGACTTGCCTACAGGTGATCCATCATAAATCTGGTCATAGTATATAAGCTCACCATGAGTAGGGATGCGTGGGAGCTTGTACAAATCCTTAGGAGTGATAGTCATCTCCCCCATCGATAAGTGAAATGTGTTATGGTCAGAGTGCCATCGCTCTGCCATAGCTATGAGTAGACCTCGATTCACACGGAATCAAGGAAGAGACAAGAGAAAAGAGAGACCACATATACCAATGACTTGGTGCTCAGGACTGGTCAAGTTGTCAATCATACTAAACGGTAATGGTTACAAGCCTCAAACTTTGAGCGATTTAAGCTTGACCTACAAAAAGAAAGTTAAACACATCAGAAATCAACATCATTACCTATTGAATCATTTCAAGTCAATCGAACGATCAAAATCTAAATCAAACCACAATCAATTTTCTTGATTCTATTTGGAGAGGACGGAAAATTTATCATCATCCACCATCAAAATCAAGATTGACAATCAAACATTCAATATGACATGACTTGAACTAACATCATATGACTAACTATCAAATCAGACTTGTTACCTAAGCCAATCAATTGGTTGATGACACCAGATAGTTCAGAAAAATGACTCAGTAGTTTGCATATTTAACCAAACAGGGTAAACATGCTATTTAATTATTTAAAAGTGCTAAAAGGAAAAATCACAGTTAAAAATGGTGAATGCGCTAAAAAAATGATTAAAAGTGCTATTTTAAGGTGTACACGCTATAGAATTTAGTACACGCTACAAGAAACCCCTGTACACGCTACTAAAATACTAATATGCACAATCTAATTTGTACGCGCAACATAAAAGGGAAAATGTGAATCAAGCCCTAGTTCTACTATTTGTACACGCTATTAAAAATAGCAAATGTGCTACAAAAAATTGCGAAAGCATTGGAGAAAAATTATGTGTTATTAAAAGTCTTAAATGCGCCATTTAAATTGAAATAAGAAAAAATAGGGTTTTTCCTATAAAAATCTAATTTTTTTCAAATTAAATGCATTTAATTGACAAAATAAGTTGTTAGAGTACATACCGGAGGTTCGTAGCCAAGTGGCCGCATGTATCGATGGCCTCACTCGAATCTATGATCATGAATTGAGATCACCATCATCAGAAGGGCAGAAAGGGCTCAGAGCAAAAAGTCAAAAGTGAAGGTAAAAATGAATAGTAAAAAATAACTTTTACACCTATGTATAGCCCATTTTGATCTAAAAAGGCCATCTTTGACCAGAAACTAACCAGGGACCCAAATTTTTCATCCATTCTACTAAATTAGGGGCATTTTCCATCAAACGAACGCAAATACATTATCGAAAATCAAATCAAATTTCATTACTACTTGACCTAATTCACACAAACTTGACCTAAAACGTCATATTTTCCAACAACGATCAAATTTCATTTCATTTTTGAGGGGGCATACACTTGGATAATTAGGATTGACATCATAATCAGTGAATCAGGGGCACAACCATCAAATCAAAGCGTAATCTTTTATACAAAAAAAATTCATTTATCAATCGAAAGGGGCATCAAATATCAAATCATATCAAATCAAGTACCATATCAAGAAACGACCATCAAGGACCTAAAATCAATAGAAATTGCATCAATTCCATCATTAGAATCTGCATCTTCTATCACATAAAATCAGACGTTAGTTGGTCAGGACTTCACATCAGAAACCGTCAAGACATTCTTTGAATCGATACGCTTCGTGCATCGATTCAAAGAGGGGCATTTGTAATCAGCTACAAATGGACAAGATCAATTAAATCAGAAACCAAGGCAAAAATCAATGCAATTAAATCAAATCAAGCTAAAATCAAAGCTAAATCACAATCAAGCCATAATTCAAATTTAATTAAAAATCAAAAGCCATTAAATCAATTAAAATTGAATAAATCATGATAAATCAATTAATCTAATTAATTGTATAGTTCATTTAAATAAAATCAACCCATTCAAGGGGTAAACATGGATAAAGATATTAATTAAATTCAATTGATTAAATCATATTTTCCCTCAACCACCAAATGAGAGGAAAATTTATCAACCAATAGGATTTGAGAATCAAACTCACATGGATCAAGCTCACATCGAATCTCCACCACCCATAGGGAGAAAGTATCTTGTCCACCCATTTTGTCCTCTTATCCAAAGCTTTAAGGAAAAAATATTTAAATGGTCTCCAAAGGTGGAACCATGGACTCAACCCTAATCAAACCATGATCAAATCAACTCTACCCCCTACCATTGCCAAAATCTATAAAAGAGAGGCATAATTCAAGCAATAATCATCCACAATTTTTGAGAAGCATCAAACCTCTTGCAATTTTAATCTAGAAAGGAAAATTTAGAGCTAATTAAGTTGTAATTTCTTTTGTAATTAATCTTTTAGCTTGTTTATCATTTCTTTCTCATAATAGGACTGTCACTAGTGAGAGCTTGCTGAGAGCTCATCATTAGCATTCGTAATTAGAGAGCCATAGAGTGCTCATTTGTCTTTTAAATAGCTTAATTGAATTGCATTTATGGTAATTTAGTTCTTATTGTGATTTATTTGATGAAGCTAACCTTATGAAGGTACTAATCCTAGTACATAATTAGAATCCCCAATTTTGTCAAATACTGGACCACTTGCAGATGATGGTGAAAATTCTTGTTCATGATATCCTACCCCAGTTTTGTCTCTTGGATTAGAGAATTCAGTGTGTAGGGGTTCAAGAAGGCCTTTATCATTTCCAATAGGACTTTTCCAATCATACCCCATTTTATGCATGAAGGATTAGTGCCTTGACTACTCCAAAATGGAAGATTCAAATGCAATGCAAAACTAGAAATAAAACTAGAATGTAAGACTAACAATTCTACTATGAAAAAAAACTAGATTAACAATGCAAGAGAGCTATTAAGCATGTGATGCAAGCAACTAAGAAATAGGAATTAAAATAGCAAGATTACTCTAGAATGCAAGAATGCAATAGTGATGGACTTCACAAATGATCAAGATGATCTAGATTACCAAGATGCAAGATTGAACCCTTGAGTCAAGGAAGAGCTTCCTTTTAAAGGAATTGCCTCAAGAATGAAGGGTGGAGATTAAGAGGTAAAATATGTTAGGTATAGATGAGTGGTGAGAGATCAATCCATGTGAAAGGATTCAAGAATTTTGACTGGCCAAGCTTGACGGGAGAATAAGATAAAATAGAAAATCCCCTTTTAATCATCAATTAATCAAGATTAAGTTGCACAAAGTACTCCTTTTAATAAAAGTGCTAGGACTTTATATTAAAAGTAAGTTTTGATAATTAAATGAATTTTTAAGTTTAGAAATGATTTATGCTTGATTTTTAGGAATAATTTTATTATGAAAGAGGAATTATCTAAGTTGCTTACATAATTGTCTAGTAATTATTCCTTTAAGTTTTAGAATTTGTTTTGAGGCAATTTGATGAATTAGGGGCCTAGGTTCTACTAGACAAATTTTAGGTGATTACAAGTTTATCTAAAAAATGATCCTAATGTAGAAAATCACTACAAAGTGTAGTGAAATAATAATTGTGGATCTTCATTACCATTGTACTTGTCAAATCTTGGAATCTTGATCCTCTAGGAGATAAGTGCATTATGGTCAAAAAATCGATAGCAAATTCAACTTTTTTTAAAAAAATAAAATATATTATCAAATCTATTAATATATTATAGTGATTGGAATTTGAAATTCAATGGATGTCCTAGCCTCTATGGTTCTTGTGAATGGATATGAGTTTGTCTAATACATTTTTTTCTTTCCCTCATTCTTTTAAACTATACCATGGACCATAGAAGATGTAAACCCTCCGTTTTTGTGTTAACTATCCCTGAACAGTGAGCAGGGGTCACAGTCACTTGGATTGTTACAATATTGGATTGGTATGATCCTCCAATCTAGGTATAAATGAGTAGGATGGATCAGAACAAAATGTATCAGACAAAATCATATCCATTCACAAGAACCATAGAGAAAAGAGTTACTTTACATCTTCTATGGTCCATAGTATAGTTTAAAATAATGAGGGAAAGAACAAAATGTGTCAGACAAACTCATATCCATTCACAAGAACCATAGAGAAGCATTTTTACCATCAAATCCTCTGATTGTACCCTCACGGGTTATGCCTGACAGAATACACTAACTTTACATGCTTCTCTATGGTTCTTGTGAATGGATATGAGTTTGTCTGATACATTTTGTTCTTTCCCTCATTATTTTAAACTATACTATGGACCATAGAAGATCTAAAACCTCCATTTTTGTGTTAACTGTCCCTGAATAGTGACCAGGGGTCACAGTCACTTGGATTATTGCAATATTGGATTGGTATGATCCTCCACTCTGGGTATAAATGAGTAGGATGGATCAAAACAAAATGTATCAGACAAACTCATATCCATTCACAAGAACCATAGAGAAATGAGTTACTTAATTTACATCTTCTATGGTCCATATTATAGTTTAAAATAATGAGGGAAAGAACAAAATGTATCAGAAAAACTCATATCCATTCACAAGAACCATAGAGAAGCATTTTTACCATCAAATCCTTTGACTGTACCCTCACGGGTTATGCTTGGCAGAATACACTAACTTTACATGCTTCTCTATGGTTCTTGTGAATGGATATGAGTTTTTCTAATACATTTTGTTCTTTCCCTCATTATTTTAAACTATACTATGGACCATAGAAGATGTAAACCCTCCATTTTTATGGTAACTATCCCTGAACAGTGAGCAGGGTCATAGTCACTTGGATTGTTGCAATATTGGATTGGTATGATCCTCCACTCTAGGTATAAATGACTAGGATGGATGGTAAATGATAGGTTATACCCCTTAATGAATTTTAAAGGGTCTTGAGGAGTTTTTGGTGTGTTGAAGCACTTCTATGGGTGATTGTTCTTGAACAATGTATAGGATGATAGTGAATTGTTCCAAATAAGTTGGTGGACTTTGGTGACCCAAACCTCCAAGAATGGTAGGATGTATGGAAGATTAAGTCTATGACAATGAGGAATGTTTTCAATGTGTTTGGATGTAGGGCAGACCAGGAAAGTGAAAGAACATTCATCAATTGCTTGGGAATTTCTATCTCAAGGGTCACTTAAATTAGACCAGTCATGGTCTATGATGAGCCCCATTTATGGCTATTTGGTTTATGGTTTTCTGGTTAAAACTTGAGTATTTTATGAGTTTTTCATAGAGATTGTTCAAAATTTTTGTGTTTTGATGCTATGCGTATGTGTGTATTTTGATACTCTTAAGATTGAAAGAATATGATGAATATATATGTATTACATGGTTATGTAGAATGAAATCTGGTATTTTTTCCATTTCGCATTAATGGGGTAGTGTCTCCTATATCCATGTGATGAGGACAATGCTAGAGTAGGAAAATTTATTATGAATCTTTATCTTGGGTATGTGTTACAGTTTTTGTGCGTGTGCTAATCTCTTGCAGGAAAGGATGAGTGAGCAGGAAAGGAAGACTCGACATTAATAGATGAAGTGGCATCATAAAGACAAATAACTATTTTCAAGGTTCATAATGATTCCACCATTTCCAATTGGTAGCAGTTACTGTTGCGGACTAGGTCAATTCAACTTGTGGCCATTTTGGAGGAAATCCAGCAGTCATGTGTTCCTATATACATGCGTAGTTGAATGCAACTTATGTATTAATTGATGATATTTCTTTTGTATCCAAAAAGTTGTTATATCCACGTATTGGAGAATCCTAGTCTTTAGGAGTTCTATTTTAAGTTGTTGATAAATAAGCTGGAGTTCGAGATTCCTGGTTAGCTAGTTTTTCAGGAAATCCCTTTTGTAATCCAGCATGTAGTGAATACAAATTTGTTACTACATCTTGTACTTATGTTTATGAATGAATGAATAACATTTCTAGATCTTAACCTTTAAGTTTCCAATCCATTCACTCTTCTATGGGGGCCCACACGGAAGGTGAACTCAGTTCATGATTAAGTAGGAATTAGTCTTAAGTTTTCTTGAATATTTAATACTTTGTTGCTCCTACAACGACTCAGTAACAAAACCATTTGTTGTTCCCTGAAGCATAGATGCATAACTAGTTTACTGTTTGAAGTATTATTTTAAGCTCTAGGTTAAGTTTTTGTTCTGATTCTTAATATAGATTTCCTGTAGTATTTTCATTACTTAAGTTGTGATGACTTTGAAGATGGGCTAGAGCATATACTTTGCAACCATCATTTCAAGTTTACATTCCCGGTTGATAAATCTAATGAGTTCAGTATGCTATTTTAGGTATGACACTTGATACTATTTAACCATAGAATCATTGTAAAAATATGTCCAATCCTTAGTCACTAAGGTATTATACTGACTAGTTCAATATAATACCCTAGGATGGTGTCAGTCTAGTTTAGCCCTAAAGTCATTGTGTTATTTTAAATTCTGCATTATTTTGCATGCATAGAAGAAGAAGAGACCATCTTGGGAGATTCCTTCCTTGCATTATTCCAAATGGACCATTTGATATTTTTAATCCAGAGCCCGAGGAACCCCAACTTGAGAACATACAAGAAGAAGAACCATTTGAGAATCCATTTGCTAATGAATATAAACAATTGCCTTCACCATCATCTTCTGAAGAATCATTGCATCTAAATGACCTTTTTGCTAACCCTAAGTATCAAGATAATCCACTTGACCTTGTTGTTTATCATCCACAATAGCTAGGACTTCCTCCAAGGATGGATCAACCTACCTTTCCTTTTCCCATCCCTACTCAGCAAGGTAATCAAAATTTGAAGAACATACCTGCCTCTACACTTCCCAAATTTTATGACCTTATCATAGAAGACCATGAAACCTTCCTCTTTGAGTTTGACATCCTTTGTAGGAGTTATGACTATACACCTGATGCCCATAAGCTGAAATTGTTTCCATCTACTCTAAAAGAGGCTTCTTTAAGATGGTTCATGGGGTTGGGTTCCAACGCTGTAGTAGATTGGCATGCAATGAGAAATATGTTCCTTTCAAATTATAAAGAGTACTGTAGGGGTCATGATTTGAAGGGAGATGACATTTTCAAAATGTCCCAAAAGGAAGATGAAACCTTGGAAGATTATGTCTCAAGGTTTATGTTCAACGTGCAGTGCAATACACCACACCAATTGAACGAGAAATCAAAAAAGAATATTTTCCTAAAAGGTGTAAATGATGGCAACATTTAAGCCTTAGATCTTATGGCAAGTGGCAACATCACTCAAAAGAGTTGGGATGAAATAAAAAATATATGTCTGAACTATTCAAGAGCTACCATCAATAAAGGTAGAGGACTAAGAGACCTACCTCATAAGTCTAATGGTTTAGGGGTGTCTAAGGTGGAGTTGTCAAACCTGTTGTTAGATTTTAAGCAAGACATAATTAATGATGTTTCCACTTAGGTGGACACCATGCAGGCAAGAAGGAAGAAGGAAGAAGTTGATGCTATGTTAGCTGAATACTGTCTGCATTGTAGAGAAAAGAAATGGAACTATAGATGCAAGATTGTTGCAAGCTTGGATTCACAACCAATGCCTACCAAATTTAAAGCCATTGATGAAAATGGAGAAATGCTTTATGTTTCTCAACATAGGCCATGGGCCCGAAGACCGGGTATGCCACAAGACCCTCTCCAAAACTTTAATAATAATAGTCAATGGAAAAATTATTAGAATATGGGTTTTAGTGGGCATAATAATTGGCAGCAACCTCAAAAAGGTTGGCAACAACTTTAGAAAGGTTGGCAATAACCTTAGCAAGGTTGGAAACAACCTCACCAAGGTTGGAAACAACCCAAATAGGGGTGGCAATAGCCTCATAATTGGATTAACCAATCTAGTTAGCAAGCCTTAATGCCACCACCTCAACACTAGGCTCTAATGCCTCATCCTATAGCCAATAATACTCCTCCTAAGAAGACTCAGCTGCCAACTCAACCTAATCCTAATCTCAACAATACCAAGCCACCATCACAACAATAAAGTTATGCTATCTCCTTGAATGATATTCATTTAAGGTCAGGAACAACTCTCGCTTCACCTCAAAAGCCTATAATAATAGAAGTCAAAGACTCCTCAGCTGAACAAGTGGATGTGCCAACATAACAGACCTCTCTTGTAGTAAAAGAGCCCCCATTTCCTCATAAGTTGGTAGAACAAGCTCAGCCTATAGGAAACCAAGCATTGATGGATTTTCTTAATCAGCGGAAGCAGATGACAGTAAACATACCATTACTTGATGCTATTAAGGAAGTTCCTATTTATACTAAAGCCATTAAGGAAGCCTGTATAAAATAGCCAGGGTGAAAGAAGACAAATCCTAAAACTATTCATGTCCTGGGATAGTTGTCTGACCTGATGTTGGAGAAGTTCGTTGTACCCAAATATTTTAACCCTGGGAGTCCTATGGTTACTGTCACCATTCATGGAATGCAAGTCCAAAATTCTCTAGTTAATTTAGGCACATCAATAAATGTCATGAAAAAAGAGGTATTGTCTCAACTGCATATCATTGGCCTCAGAGAAACACTAACCATACTTCAACTTGTTGATAGTTCTACTATCAAACCAGACGGGATGGGAGAGGATGTCAAAGTCACATTAAAATCTTGGGAATATCCAGTAGACTTTGTTGTCCTTTCCCCAAAAGATAACATGGGTGGGTATCCTCTCATTCTAGGGCAGCCATGGTTAGCTACTGCATATGCTTATATATCTTGTAGGTCAGGGAAGATGACAATATCTAATGGTATCCATACTAAGAACCTGAATTTATACTCCCCTGCTCAGCCTTTGTTGCAAGATGATCAAATAGTCTGGCCAAATTTGGGCGATGTTGATCTAGAAGTCAATTCCATCCACTAGCTTATGATGATAGGCTGGGAGCCATTTTTAGCCTCTAGGGAAGAAGGTGAGATAACTTCATCCATTCTCATGAATGAATATGGGGTAGGGTCTCAATTGTATTCCCAAACAGACTGTATCCTGGAAAATATTTTACCGCCTCTGAATGCACCTCATTATTCAAAAACCTCCCAATTCCTTCACTCATTATTACCCCATGAGGTGGATTCTTTTCCATTTTCTCAGCTATCCATGGCGGATAAGGTAATCAAGGTTGAAGTTAGTCCAAGGAAAGAATTGAATGTCAACAGTACTTTATCACTACCACATCAGAAAATTGTACTAAAGTTATTGCAGGAAAATTGACAAGCATTTTCTTGGGACTACAAAAACATGAAAGGACTAGATCCTAAACTTTGTAATCATAAGATCTACATTAGTCCCGAATATAAACCTGTGTCAGCCTTAGAGGAGAGTCAACCTAGTCTTGAGGGATATAGTTAAGAATGAATTGCAAAAGTTGTTAAACAATGGTTTCATCTACCCTATCTCTAATAGCCAATGGGTTTCACCATTAGTTATAGTACCAAATAAGGGAGGGAAATGGAGAGTTTGTGTAGATTACAAGGAGCTCAATTTAGCCACTAAGAAAGACCATTATCCATTTCCATTCATCGATCAAGTTCTTGATAACTTAGCTGATAAGAAATATTTCTCTTTCCTAGATGGCTTTAGTGGTTACAATGAGATACAAATGGCTCCTGAGGACTAGGAGAAAACAACCTTCACATACCCATGGGGAACATTTTCCTACTCAGTCTTACCTTTTGGCTTGTGCAATTCTCCAGCCACATTGCAACAAGCTATCATAAGTATTTTTTCTGATATATTTGCTGACTGTATGAAGATTTATATGGATGATTTTATTGCTTATGGGAACACTTTTGATGAAGCTAAGGAAAACTTGGAAAAGGTTCTCAAGTGCTGCCAAGACTAAAACCTTTCTTTAAAAAATGAAAAATGTTTCATGATGATAGAGGAGGGTGTTGTATTAGGTCATTTCATTTCATCACAAGGCATTCAAGTGGACCTTGCAAAGATCAAGGTAATCAATACCTTGCCCAGACCGGAAAAGAAGAAGGATGTGAAAAGTTTTCTTGGGCATTCCAGGTATTATAGTAGGTTTATAAAGGATTTCAGTCAGCTTGCAACACCTCTTTATAAGTTTTTAAAAAAGGATTAAATTTTCTTGGTAGTCTGAGTGTAATAAGTATTTCCTGCAGCTTAAGGAGGTTCTCACCACAACACCTATTTTGAGGGGACCCAATTGGGGATTTCCTTTCCACATTCATACAGATGCCTCAGACTATTCTATAGGTGCAGTATTAGGCCAAAAGGTAGAGTCAGTTGAGCATGCTATTTATTTAATTAGTAAAAATCTGCAAGGTGTGGAGTTCAACTACACAGTAACTGAAAAGGAACTACTTGCATTTATCTATGCACTGAATAAATTTAGGCACTATATTACTGGGTATGAAATATTTGTTCATACTAATGACTCTACCATTAAGTACTTGATGAACAAACCTACCATATTTAGAAGATTGGCTCATTGGTTGTTGCTTATGTAGTAATTTGATATCACTATAGGAGACAAGCCCGACAAGGCCAATGTAGTAGTTGACTTCCTCTCTCGGTTGCATGTCCTTGATGGTCCTACAACCATTGATGATAGTTTTCCAAATGAGCACCTCTTTCTGTTGTCAACACAAAATCCATGGTATGCTGACATTACTAATTACCTAACCACTAGTAGGACGCCAGCTCACTTCTCTGCTAAAGAAAGGAAGCTATTAACTGAAAAGAGCTTTAACTATTCTTGGATTTATGTTTTATACTGGTCCTGATCAAGTAATGTGTAGATAAATAAGGGAAGATGAAATATATGATATCTTAAGGGCATGTCATGATGAGCCCTGTGGAGGTCATTTTGTAGCCAAGAGGACAACATTCAAAATCTTGAGTACTAGATATTACTGGCCAAGTTTACACAAAGATGCAGCTCGATACACAAAGAAATGTGATAAGTGCCAATGCATGGGGTGACCCACTAAATTAGATGAGATGCCCCTGTAGCCTCAAGTAGTTTTAGCACCCTTTAATAAATGGGGGATTAACTTTGTGGGTCCTATTGAACCATCTTCACAAGGTAAATCCTACATTCTAGTCTGCACTAATTATGTCACTAAGTGGGTAGAGGTCAAGCCTATGAAACATCCTAGGGATAAAAATGTTGCCAAGTTCCTATATGAATTTATTTTCACAAGATTTAGTGTACCTAGGGAGTTAAAATCTGATCAGGGAGATCAATTTACTTCAAATATGATAGCTGCTTTGATGGAAGAATATAAAATTTGGCATGGTAAATCATCACCTTATCACCCCCAAGCCAATGGCCAAGTAGAGGTTACTAATAGAGATGTAATCCATTATTACTAAGATAGTAGCACTCCATAAAAAATATTGGGACACACGACTTCTTGAAGCCCTCTAGGCTTATAGAACTACCTAGAAATCTACAATGGGCTTCACTCCTTTCGAGCTAGTCTATGGTAGGTCAACTATCATGCTTGTGGAATTTGAACATAAGACATTAAGGACAACCTTGGAACTTGGTTTGGATCTTACTTTTGCACAATAGGAACATATTCTGAGTTTGAATGGACTTGATGAATGGCACAAATCTGCATTGAGTAATATAGAACTAATCTAGCAGCAATGGAAGCTTTGGCATGATAAGTTTATCAAAGATAAAATGTTTGTTGTTGGTGACTGGGCACTTCTTTATGATTCTAGGTGTCAACACAATCTAGGGAAGTTTCAAACTCACTGGTTGGGACTGTATGAGATCTTTGTTGTGTTCCCAAATGGAGCGGTTCAATTATCCATTGTTGATCCTATACACTTTAAGTTATTGGTTAATGGGCAAAGGATGAAACTATACCACAAGCCATAGAGCAAAGCAGAGTTCCTGTAGCAGTTCTCTTCTACCGCCGGTGACATTTCTCCTATAGCCTCTGGAAATGAGCCTTCCACTCATTTAAAATCCTCTCTTTAAAATTTCTCTTCACCTCATAATAAAAACTTTCTTCATGAAAGTAATTTCTCCATAATAAATTCCATCTCATCACTTCTAGTCTTTTGACCCATCCACCTCATCATTCTCCACCAATGGATGATGATAGGCGCTGCCCTCAGCAATTTCTCAGGTTTTTACACTATCTGAGATATTTATTTTCTATTTTTTTTTCAAACTTCTAGCTGTGCCTCGTCACATGTACAATTGTGGGACCAATTACCCAATTAAGTTGGGGGGAGATATATCATTTTTTTGTTTTATGTGTTTATAAAATCATTATATTTGATTCTTTTAAACCTTACCTATACTTTTACACACTTCTTGCCAACTTTCACTTTGAGTGATGTGACAACCTTGAAGGAGCTATTATTTTCAACATAACATGCAAAGGTGGCTAGTATGAAGTCTACAAAGTAATTATGAACAGTTAATATATGATATGTTTTAGCTTTGCAGTCATATTTTCTTAAGTTCTTACATTTCTGAAATTCCAAAAATTTATGTATTTGAATTTTCCTATAGCTTACCATTTCGAGTATTCCTTGCTCAATTCTTGTTGTAGTTTGTTTGGAATTTATACAACATTGTTTTGAGTAGTCTAATAATCTAAAGATGGGAGGAGATCTCATCCAGTGTGAGCCCATAATGCATCATATTTTATTAAATGATCAAGCATGTATGCCATATTTCCAAACTAGAGGGTGGCTTGATTATATTCAGAGACTCACCAACTGGGATGGTGAGGTAGCATTACAATTTTTAAGCACACTAAAGGAAGGAGTGGCCACAGTTAAAGGACTAAGGGTATAATTTACTTAGACAATTGTGGCTGATGTTATGGGTCTGCCATAGGAAGGTGAAGAGTTCTTGAAAAACCTCGATCCAACAACATCCAGGGCACAATTTACTCTACACTCAGATCCACCACTAGAAGTTGACAGAAAGAAAGGTATGCACAGGGTATCTCTGCCAAACCCCTTTAGGCAGTGTGCAGTCCACATTATCAAATAATTTACTTGTGAAGGATGACATGCATTCTTGCATTCTATTCACTTTAAGTTCTTGAGATGTCTGCATCGTGATAATTGACCTATTAATGTACCTAATTTCATGTTCAATATTTTGAAGAAGAGAGATTCTCTGGTGTAGGAAGGTAAGATTAACACTGTCTCTCATCACTACTTAATTAAGTTAATTGTTGAAAAGCTTTGAGAGAATAGTCAGGGATGTCATGGGAAGATTTTCTATTGGAAGGATTTAAGGAAAAAACCCTAGGGCCTATAGGGAAAAGAGTAGGAAAAAGGGTTCAAACTGAACATGGGGTTAAGAAAATAATTGTGGAACTTGAGCCAGAGTCTTCCTCGAGGAGAAGGTCTAGGTTTAAGACCACTGAAAGTTCCCCTCAGTTCTCTACTTATGGGTCAGCTCAGAGTGAGGAAGAGGAGAAAACCTCTACAGAAAATACTACTCCCTCATCTAATAGAGTTTCCCAGAGGAAAGAAAATAAAAGAAGAAAGACTATCCCCAGTTCTTATCGGGAGACAAAAGAGCAAGCTCCTGTAGCTTCAATCGCTCCTAAAAAGTAGAAAATTCCTGAAAAAGAAGCAGAAACTCCATTGAGATAGAGTGGTAGAAGAAAGAAAAATGTGTCCACAAATATACCATCGGCAAGGTCAATTGTTGAACCTGAAGTCTCTGAGCCAAGGAAAGAGGAACCTAGAAATAGTCAGCAAGATTTTCCTAAGAAGTTTCCTAAGGCTGAAAAATAATAGTTTCCTGTGGGGAAAATGAATAAAGAATGCATAATAATTGGAGATGACTCCAGTTTCGACAAGCAAGATTTTAGGTTCTAAAGGATAGGTTCATCTTCCAAAGGTCCTCAAACAATTAACAACTTCAATGATTTAGAAAATGATGTGATGTCAGAGGAATTTTTTGCAGAAGAAGATGTACCAGAATCACTTCCTGCAACAGCAGGGGAGAATTTGTTCAAATAGAACTCCGATGTTAACATGAATTTTGTTAATGAAATAGTGCAGTAGATATTGAGTAAGGGTTTGGATGCATTGGCTTATGCCACACAATAGTGTAGTAATTTAAAGAGATCTATGGTGGTGTGGACGGATCTGACAAAAGAAATGAATTTGAATAATGGTAAGTCTCCTATTTCACATTCGGCAAGAAACCCTTGTGTCAATACTATATCAAATGTTTCTTTCTCTGTGTCCCTTTTTTCTATTATTTTCTAGTTGTCTAACCAATTAGTTACAAAGAGAGAACAATGGAAGCAACAAAAGAAAGAATTGAATAGAGTCATTTATTAGCATTGTCAAGAAACCCTTGAAAAAGAAGAAGTGGAGAAACTTCATGTGAAGCTCACTAAGGTAACATCCCTTATACCTGAGCTAATGAGCTATAGATCTCCATCTCCTGTGTATGCCATATTTCTTAAGGAGCAGCTTATGAATTACCAAATGACTTGCATAATGAGAGATAGGTCTCTATTGTTGAATGAACCCCTTGAGTTTTCCCAAGCTTTTCATAGCTCTCCTGCAACCATTCAATTTTTTTTGCGTGAGCTTTTTCTCCACAATCTTGTAGTACCTGATGATAGAGTTTGGAATCCCTTGTTGTATGTTGGGGATATCCAATTGAGAGCCCTCATGTCATGGATTCAAAATGAAATCAGTCAAGAATCCCAAGAAAAGGTGTATAGAGAGTTGGAAGAAGAAATTCCTCTCTATCTAAGACTGGAGGCCAAAGATCCTAAAACCTGTTACTATGACTGGTTAAGGATTTCTCCTTTAGATTCATGGAGCTGACTCATTTACCCTCTTCGGAATGCATCTTTTGATGAATATGTTCAGATGGCTAAAGTTGAGTTTCTTGAAGTGATGAACTCAATTAAGTGGCGATGGATTAGCATGACTAAGGAATTAAGGAATAAGGAGCCGAAGCCACATTCACCTCTTAACTTCAGTATGGAAAACAAGTGAGCTCCATGGTATATTTCCTTGGGTAGAGTAAGGTAGAGTTTTTGGATCCCTCTCACATTTCAGCCACCCTTACTCATTTCCCCTTTGTTGGAAAAATCAGAAAGCTTAGAAGATTATGATATGGAGGGGGAAGTGAATAGGTGGGAGAAGCATATAGAGACCAAGGGATTTTATTGGAGCTATGCAAAGGGGGGTAGTGGACAAAAAATAGTTATAGATTACCAAATGACAGCAAGGCTCAAAAACTTTATGTTTTCTGTGGGACCAACAAAAGGCCAAGCTGGGGGGAAATGATGAGCCTAGTTTATGGCTATTTGGTTTATGGTTTTCTGGCTAAAACTTGAGTATTTTATGAGTTTTTCATAGACACTATTTAGACGTTTTTATGTTTTGATGCTATGTGTATGTGTGTATTTTGATACTCTTAAGATTGAAAGAATATGATGAATATATATGTATTACATGGTTATGTAGAATGAAATCTGGTATTCTTTCCTTTCCGTATTAATGGGGTAGTGTCTCTTATAGCCATGTAATGAGGACAATGCTAGAGTAGGAAAACTTATTATGAATCTTTATCTTGGGTATGTGTTGCGGTTTTTGTGTGCGCGCTAATCTCTTACAGGAAAGGATGAGTCAACGGGAAAGGAAGACTTGACATCAACATATGAAGTGGCATCATAAAGATAAATAAATTTTTTCAAGGTTCATAATGATTCCACTATTTCCAGTTGGTAGCGGTTACTGTTGCGGACTGGGTCAATTCAACTTGCGGCTGTTTTGGAGGAAATCCAGGAGTCATGCAATCCTATATACCTGCGTAGTTGAATGCAATTGACTCTTGCATTAATTGATGTTGTTTCTTTTGTATCCAAAAAGTTGTTATATCCATGTATTGGAGAATCCTACTCTTTAGGAGTTCTGTTTTAAGTTTTTGATAAATAAGCTGGAGCTTGAGATTCCTAGTTAGCTAGTTTTTTAGGAAATCCTTTTTGTAATCCAGCAAGTAGTGAATACAACATTTTTACTACATCTTATACTTATGTTTATGAATGAATGAAATTTCTAGATCTTAACCTTTGAGTTTCCAGTCCATTCACTCTTCCATGGGAACCCACACGGAAGGTGAACTTAGTTCATGATTAAGTAGGAATTAGTCTTAAGTTTTCTTGAATATTTAATACTCTGATGCTTCTACAACCACTTGGTAATAGAACCATTGGTTGTTCCCTATAACATAGATGCATAACTAGTTTATTGTTTGAATCATTATTTTAAGCTCTAGGTTAAGTTGTTGTTCTGATTCTTAATATAGATTTCCTGCAACATTTTCATTACTTAAGTTGTGATGGCTTTGAAGATGGACTAGAGCATATACTTTGCAAAGATCATTTCAAGTTTATGTTCTTGGTTGATAAATCTAATGAGTTTAGTATGCTATTTTAGGTATGATACTTGATACTATTTAACCATAGAATCACTATAAAAGGATGTCCAACCCTTAGTCACTAAGGTATTATATTGACTAGTCAGTCTAGATGATTTTCCCATTGGAGGATGACTTTTCTTTGTTTGGATAGTCATGATATGGTTAGGGGATAATGTTAGATCACTTTAAGGGGTCCAGAAAGGCATGGAAGTGTTTGTTTGAACAAGCCCTAGGGTATTTGGCCTCAAAGAGAGGGTATGGTAAATGAAACATTAGAACTTGTTGGCCAACCTTGCAAATGTGAAAATCCTTAGTTTTGGAGGGTATCTAGACTCTATGCATAGGTAATGAAATTTGGATAGTGGAGGAGATAGTAGTTGCTTTGAAAAAGGAGCCCTAATGGAGGGGTAACCACAGTGCACCAGTCTTCATTTGGGCAGTTGGTCTACATGAGTCATATCTAGTTTTCAGATATATTGAACAAGCTTGAAAAGGGTACTCAAATATATTATTTATTTTCTGAGTCCTTTGGGAAAGTTTTACAGAATCATTAGAAAATAGGTCTAGTGGGCTACTAGGAGATTAGGCCTAGTGAACACCCGGTTATGGGATTGTGAGTTGTTGGGTTTGCTTGGTTGGATCAACCATTGATTGGATTGAAGGAAAATTAGTTATTTTCAATGATGTGGGGTGGTTGGTGGTACCACAAGTGGTTTGTGCACTCTGATAGGTCAAGGTGTGTATTGGATCAAGAGCAATGATCCTTGGAGCCATACTTGCTATGTGTAGAGATAAGTTGTATAACAATTATAAAATTATAAAATTATTTGCATTAAAACTTATTTTATTCATCATAGAAAAGTGCATATCCCACACAAGCTGTGAGAATAATTCAAAAAACATGCATTTACAAAAGTAAACATATGCATGAAAAGATGAAATGGAAATAAAGAAATGGAACCTGTCATTGCCTAGAATGATGAATCCCATAGTTGTTGGCAACATCCCTAGTTTCCTCTTCAACTTCAACTTTAGTTACTTCACCATCCAAAAAGCCTATATGGAGAGTTAAAAAATGATGTTAGAGCTTAGGGTCACATTTATTTATCTACATGTTTTTTTTACATGGATAGCTTACTCATACAATACATCGAATTAGAAAGAAAAATAGAAAATCAAATCACAATTTCATCTTATTATCTAATAAGTTTTCTTAATGTAAAAGTACTGGTATCATGATCATCATTTAATATTCTACATTTATATCATTCATATTTTAGCATGTGGTATAAAATGGGCTCCCATAAGGGTTAATCCCATCATGTTGTTGGCTTGAAAAAATATCGCATGATGTTAAATTGGAAGCATAGTTGAAATTCAATGAAAAGATGGTAAGAGCAACAACCTATTAAGAGAGAACATTATGCTATGAAGGGGCATACATCATTATTAAAATAGCATTCATATGATCAAAAATGAACATCATACAAATAGGTGTATATATCAACCTAAATAGTACAATGAAAGAGGGTTTCCTCAATTCCTTAGCTAGTAAAAAATGAAGTTATCAAAACCAATGAGAATGTTGATCAAATAATAGTAAAATGTATTGGATCATGGTTTTTAAAAGGATGCTATATCAATGAAAAAAAAGAATATATATTTTGTACCAAAAAGAGACATAGTGATTCCAAATGTCAAATTTTAAATCAATGATATAAAGGTCAGTGGTCATAAAAAGACAACAAAAGATCATTAATTAAATATGTACAAGAAGTATAATAATGACTGCCCAAACAACAGCATGAATGAGACATAACATTAATATTTTAAAATGATTTTCATTAGGTGAATAGAAGATTGATATGGAAACAATTCTACCATGTTGCCATAGAAAATAGATCAAAATGGCATAGGAATTTTTAGTCAAAGTGGAGACAATAACTCTTATCTGAGAAAGGAAGAAATAAAAGTCATAGTATTAGATAATGTTCATTATATGCTAATCAAAAGAAGATATCTAGCATTCATAGGCATGGAGGTACAAAATATCAAGTTACAAATCACCAACATGAGTACTAGTGATAAGAGCAAAAATATATAATACTCAAAGACATGGTATGATTAGTGTCAAAAAGATAAAATTCATAATACAGTCATGGCATGGTTAGAACATGTATTTGTCTCAAGTTCAAAGGAAAAAAGGCTACTATAAGAAGAGGAAGATACAATCATGAATGTCAAAGGAATCTAAAAGAAAAACCATATCCATGTAGTCATATAGAACAACACTAAAAGAACAATGATGCACCATCACAATGATACACATCAAAGTAATAAGGACACTATATTCCACAATCACAAGGAAAATCCAGACAAGGTACAAAAGAGTGGTGCAGAGTAGTTAATTTTTCATAGGCCCTAGATAAATGACCCTAGGAGCAAGGGTTTGATGATTAGATGAATAGGTGGAGAGTAGTTGTCATTTAGCAAGTTTTGCAACAAATGTTGTTGACAACATTTTGCAATGTTGTGCAGAACTTGACATAATTACTCCTAGGGTGTACCCAAGGTGGATCTAACATATTTTGATGTTAATAACATAAATTCCACCATCCCTAATACAATTCTACCCATCCACTATCCTATCAACCTTAGTGAGCCATAAAATTTATAAAATGTGATTCTTTGTTAGATGTATATTTGAGATTTTCTATCGAGCTTTACTTTGTAGTTTTCACTCTCTTATCTATAAATCTCATTTGATGAACATGGTGATGTAGATTAGTTGATGAACATGTTTAAGAAGTAAAATATTTCTTAAAGTTAATGAGAAATAATATGGAATAATAAGTAGGTATTTTTTACCATTGAATCTACATCATTGGTTTAGTTTGAGCTTCACTTGGTTTTGAGAATAGTTATATTCTCTACTTGACAAGGCCAACCACGTGCCCCCCCCCCAACATCACTCTAAATTACCCATTAAAATCTAATAACATTTATTCATCTATTTTTTAAATATGACATTCAATCATTATAATCACATAACATTCATTAACACATAAAATTCATTAACAAACAAGATTTATCTTAAGTTAGCTAAAAATTACATGATACGTATGCTACAAATAATGTAGAAGACAACATGAACAAAAATTCTTGCATATGTTAATCATTTATCTTAAGTTAGCTAAAAATTACATGATACACATGCTACAAATAATGTAGAAGACAACATGAACAATATGCAAGATCGTAAACATGAACAAATTACCTTTACCTTATATATGGAATACAAGATCATCAACAGAAGGGGTGACGATGTGTATAGTCAATTTCTTATTTATAGAAAGGCTGAAAATCAAACAAAATATATACATGTATGAATAGTAATTAATTGAGCATCATAAGAAATACATTGGTAACTTTAAATCATGTATGTTGTAACTAAACTAAGGGAATTTCACTAATGCAGATGTGAATCATTTATCTTAAGTTAGCTAAAGATTACATGATACATATGCTACAAATTACATAGAAGACAATATGAACAATATGCAAGATTGTAAACATGAAAAAATTACCTTTACCTTATATATGGAATGCAAGATCATCAACAGAAGGGGAGACTATGTGTGTAGTCAATTGCCTATTTCTAGAAAGGGTGACAATTAAACAAAATATATATATGTATCAACAATAATTAATTGTGCATAATAAGAAATACATTGGTAATTATAAATCACATATGTTGTAATCATTAGAATTGAACACAATAAACATGTAATCATTAGAATTGAAATCAATAAATCAATATTAAATATATATACTAATCAATATAAATATATATAAATAATTAAATCACATACCTTGTACATTTCAATCATGTCATTGATCATCTTCTTCATCCATCTCATCATCATTGATGCAGGAGCATCTGGGTGTAAAAGCAATCTTGCATCACCCAAAAATATTTTTGTTTTTGTATTCAATAAGGGCTATCTTGTGCAGAGATGCTATTTATGGAAACTTGCTATTTTTAGTAAGTTGGTCATATGATCTCAAAATATTCTAATTTTACATGTAGAGGTTCATCTCAGTCATATTAGCTTGCTAGTAAAGTTTCATGGCTAGATCAGGTCTAGTTTCGAAGATATTGAAGATTTTTTATATTGGCAGCAAGGTACAAAAACTTTGAACTTAGTTTTGAAGGCTTTAGAGGCCCCGAATGAGGTCAATTCAAGTGTTGTAGAGCTCCTTGTGCCCTTTCCAAATTGGGGTCATAATAGTCAATCGAAGCAACTGGTGATGACTTATGGTCTCCAGAAGTTGGGCCACCTGAAATGGCAAAAAATAATTTTTCTTCAAAATTTCTATTCAGGTTTCAAAAGTTATTTTGAGCTGACTATGATGTAATAAAATGAAAAATAAAATAATTCTAATTTTGGTCGGCCCTTAGGGCTAAATTTCTAAAACCTTCTCGGGCAATGGAAATTGCCTATATAAAGAAGGCCCATAGTGTTGTCTAGGGCAGTGCGGGGTAGATCTGGGTAATGATTCGAGGCTTTGTCCTAAAAAATATTGTAAGGGAAATGCGCATGTGGCTTTGCATATTGTAATTCTAAAATTTGTAATTCCACATTTGTGGAGATAATAAGAAACCCATTTTCTATTCTTGCAAATTATTGTTGTTTTTCTATTTCTGTTATGTGTTTGTGATATTAAGGGGAGCACCCTTCATCAAGTGGTATCAGAGTAGGAGTTCCTAAGTGTGTAAATAGATCGTCGACTATGAGGTAGTTTGCACTAGGACCGTGGTTAGGGTTTCAATGTACATCATGAAAATGCCTCCACGAAGGGAACATGGCGGAAGAGTTGGTGTTGTAACACCTGAGGTTAGAGCTCTCCAGAGACAAGTGCAAGCATTGCAAGAAGAGATTCACAGAGGAATGAATCTTAATGTCAGAGATGAAAGTGAGAATGAAGCTGAAGAAGGAAATGATGATCAAGAAGAAGACAAAATTTTGAATCAAGAAGAAGAAAGGCTTTTCCAGGCCATTTCCAAGATTGGGAAAAGACCTAAGATCGAGGTTCCTGCATTTCCAAGAAATCTTAACCCAGGAGAATTGATCGACTAGATCAATGAATGTGAAGAATATTTTGAGTATGAAGATATTGAGGATCCTGATAGGGTCAAACTCGTGAAGGCCAGACTGAAGGGTCATGCAAAGATCTGGTGGCAAGAGATTCAATTGGAGCGAAATAGAAGAGGAAAAGATAAAATCACAAGATGGGATCAGATGGTGGATAAATTAAAGTGATAGTTCATTCCTATTGATTATGAGCTTGATCTACTGAAGAAGATGCAAAGTTTGAAGCAAGTAGGAAGATTTGTTCAGGAGTATACAGAGGAGTTATATCGAATCGTCATCAGAATAGGCCATGCAGAAGTAGATAAGGAGAAAGTTGCCCATTACTTTAATGGGTTGAGGCCGAGCATTTAGGAAGAGCTAGATCTAGTTCGAATGAATAGTATTGAAGAGGCATACTAGTTTTCTCTAAAAGTAGAGGAAAAATTGAACAAGAAGTTTGAGAGCAAACAAAATGAAAGAGGTCACGGTGGATGATTTGGTGGACGGTCATATGGAGGCTGAAATGAAGATCTGAAAAAGAAGGATGAGACCAGTAGCAGTCAAAATCAGAGAGGAAACAATTCCAATAATTTCTAAGATCAGAACAATAGAGATCACAGAGGAAGAGGAAGAAGACAACGTTCAGGAAGAGGGGGCTTCCGTGGAACATGTTTTCACTGTGGAGAAGAAGGTCATAGGGCATTTGAATGTCCTCAATGCCAAGGAAGGAAAGATAGGAGGAATGAAGGCTAGGCCAGAGTTGCACATGTAGATGAAGATGTCAAATCATCAAATTTTGAAGATGTTGAAAGAGGAGAAATGTTGATTAACAGAAGAGTCATGTTGAGTGGTGAGAATGAACCTGAACAAAGGAGGAGCCTATTTTGCACTAGATGCAAGTGTGAGGGTAAATGTTGTGATGTGATTATTGATAGTGGAAGCACTAAAAATTTGGTGTCAAAAGAGATGGTGACAAAGTTGAAGCTCAAGAAACAGAAACATCCACATCCATATCGAATTGCATGGGTGCAGGATGACCACAAGGTCATGGTCAGTGAACAGTGCCTAGTAAAGTTCAAGATTGGCGGGTACCATGATGAGGTACTATGTGATATCATACCTATGGATACATGTCACATGTTGTTGGGTAGGCCATGGCAGTTTGACAGATGTGTTGTACATGATGGTCATGCGACTACCTATTCCTTGACAAAGGATGGAGTGCGACATAAGCTAAAGCCATTGAAGGAGACTGAAGAAAAGGTATGTGGTAATGCAAGAATAACTTTTGTTGATGGAAGAAAATTTCTAGATGGTATGAGGCATGAGCATGTGTGTTTTTCTTTAATTCTAAAAGTTGGTAAAGAGGAAGTAGAGGATGTACCTATAGAGGTTGCAGATTTGTTGAATGAGTTTCAGGATATTGTATCTAATAATATACCTGATGGATTACCACTGATAAGGAAGATCAGTCATCAGATGGATTTGATTCTAGGAGCCAGTTTTCCAAACAAGGCAGCACACAGAATGACACCAACAGAAAGTGAAGAGTTGAATAGACAAGTACATGAGTTGTTACAGAAGGGATTGATTTGGGAGAGCCTAAGTCCATGTGTTGTACCAGTAGTATTAGCACCAAAGAAGAATGGAGAATGGAAGATGTGTACAGATTCCAAAGCAATAAACAAGATCACAATCAAGTATAGGTTTCCATTGTCATGAATAGATGATATTATGGATTGTTTGAGTGGAGCTGTGTATTTTTCAAAGATAGATCTGAAGAGTGGATATTACCAGATTCAGATCAGAGAAGGAGATGAATGGAAGACTACCTTCAAGACAAAGGAAGGACTGTATGAGTGGTTAGTCATGCCTTTTGGGCTAACCAATGCACTGAGCACTTTCATGCAGCTCATGAATGAGGACCCGAAAGAATTTCTGGGTAAGTTTGTCATTGTGTACCTAGATGATATTTTGATCTTTAGTAAGGCATTGGAAGAGCATATGATGCATATTCGTATGGTGTTTGAGAAGTTAAGAGATCATAAATTGTTGATTAATTTGAAGAAGTGCAATTTTGTGAAGAAAGAGTTAGTGTATTTGGGATTTGTAGTTTCAACAGAAGGTCTAAAAATGGACCTAGAGAAGGTATAGGCTATCCTTGAATGGCCTAATCCAAGGAATGCTACTGAGGTAAGATCTCTTTCATTGTCTAGCTACTTTTTATAGAAAGTTTATAAAAAAATTTAGTAGTATTTGTGGTCCCTTGACTAAAATAATGAGAGGGGATAAAAAAGAGTTTAAGTGGACTAATGGGGTAGAAAAGAGTTTTCAATTGTTAAAACAAAAAGTTACAGAACAACCTCTTTTAGCACTTCCAGATTTTAATAAGGTGTTTCAAGTAGACTATGATGCTAGTGGTACTGTAATAGGAGTTGTTATGAGCCAAGAAGGTAAACCTGTTGCTTATTTTAGTGAGAAGTTAAATGATGCCAAGAGAAATTATTCTATTTATGATCAGGAATTTTATGCTATAGTTAAGGCATTGAAGAAGTGGACACACTATCTAATTCCTAAGGAGTTTGTTTTGTATACTGATCATCAAGCTTTGCAATATTTGAATAGTCAAGGAAAGTTGAATCAAAGACATTTGAAATGGGTTGAGTTTTTACAGAGTTATACATTTGTTTTGAAATGCATGAGTGGAAAGTCTAACAGAGTTGTAGATGCTCTTAGCAGAAGGCAACTATTGCTGACAAAAATGCAGATTGAATTGGTTGGGTTCAAGGAACTAAAGAATTTGTTTCTAGAGGATCTTGATTTTGGTGAAGCTTGGAAAGCTTGTAAAGAACCTGTTACTTTAGACAGAACAAAGTGGCTGTATTTTATCATCCAAGATGATATGGTATTCAGAGGGAGTCAGTTGTGCATTCCATAAAGTTCTATGAGGGAAAATCTCATCAAGGAGAAGCACAATGGAGGATTGGTTGGACATTTTGCTCGTGATAAAACCCTTTCTTTGGTTAGTGAGAATTATTATTGGCCACAGTTGTAGCAAGATATCAAAAAGTTTGTACAGAGTTACAAAGTATGTTAGATGGCGAAAGGAGTGAAGCAGAATACAAGGTTATATCAGCCATTACCTGTATTGGAGAAGCCTTGGGAGGATATCAGTATGGACTTTGTTCTTGGATTACCGAGGACTCAGTGGGGACATGATTCAATTTTTGTGGTGGTTGACGAATTTTTGAAGATGGCACATTTCATTCCTTGCAAGAAGACTAATGATGTTGTTCATATAGCAGAATTGTTTTTCAGAGAAGTAGTGAGACTACATGGTTTGCCAAAGACCATAGTTTCAGATCGAGACACCAAGTTTGTAAGCTATTTCTGGAAAACATTGTGGAAGAAGCTGAAGATAGATTTGAAATTTAGTTCATCACGTCATCCACAGACTGATGCAAAAATAGAGGTGGTGAATAGGAGTTTGGAAAATTTGTTGAGATGTTTGGTTGGAGATAAGCCGACGGGATGGGATTTGATTTTACCACAGGCAGAATTTACATACAATAATTTTATCAACAGGAGTACTGGTAAATCACCATTCCATATTGTATATGGAAATAGTCTCATAAATGCATCTAAGTTGAGAAGGATACATCAAGGAGAAATAAGTAGTGCTGAAGCTGAGGATTTTGCAAAACATTTGAGGAACATCCATGAGGAGGTAAGGAAGCACATTACCAAGATGAATGAACAATATAAGGCTAAGGCAGATGAGAAAAGGAGGCATAAGAAATTTTAGGTTGGAGATGAAGTCATGGTTCATTTGCAGAAGGAGCAATTTCCAGTTGGTACATATAAAAAATTAAAAATGAAGAAATTTGGGCCATGTAAAATACTGAAGAAGCATGATTCAGAAAATGCATATGAAGTAGAATTGCCTACTAAGCTAAATATTTCACCAGTATTTAACATTTTAGATCTGACAGAGTATCATGAGGGGGGTGTTGAAGATGAGATCACAATAGCACAATGGAGTATTCCTGCAACTAGTTCAAATACCAAAGAGATTGAGGATATACTGGATAGTCGTGTTGGCAGAAGCACAAGGAACATGACATATGAAGAATATCTAGTCAAGTGGAAAGGATGACCTGTTGAAGATTCATCATGGCTGACAAAGGAGGAGGTTAACCACCTTGGTTTTCCTCTACACACCTGAGATGTGACGGGGTCACTTCTCAAATTACCCTGGGTGTCTGATGCAAGACCATCCTGGGTGTAAGAGAAATCTTGCATCACCCAAAAATATTTCTATTTTTGTATTCAATAAGGGTTATCTTGTGTAGAGCTGCTATTTATTGAAACTTTCTATTTTTAGTAAGTTGGTCATACGATCTTGGAATGTTTTGATTTTACATGTGGAGGTTCATCTCAGTCATATCAGCCTGCCAGTAAAATTTCATGGCTAGATCAGGTCTAGTTTCAAAGATATTGAAGATTTTCGATATTAGCAGCAGGGTACAGAAACTTTGAACTCAGTTTTGAAGGCTTTAGAGGCCTTAGATGAGGTCAAATTTTTGGTTGAATGAAGCTTGCTTAATTTAAGTGTTGTAGAGCTCCTCATGCCCTTTCCGAATTGGGGTCATAATAGTCAATCGAAGCAACTGGTGATGACTTATGGTCTCCGGAAGTCGTGCCACCTGAAATGGCAAAAAATAATTTTTCTTCAAAAATTTTGTTCGGGTTTCAAAAGTTATTTTGAGTTGACTATGATGTAATAAAATGAAAAATAAAATAATTCTAAGTTTGGTCGGCCCTTAGGGCTAAATTTTTGGAACCTTGTTGGGCGGTGGAAATTGCCTATATAAAGAAGGCCTGTAGTGTTGTCTAGGGCAGTGTGGGGTAGATCTGGGTAATGATTCAAGGCTTTGTCCTACAGAATATTGTAAGGGAAATGCCCATGTGGCTTTGCATATTGTAATTCTAAAATTTTTAATTCCACATTTGTGGAGATAATAAGAAGCCCATTTTCTATTCTTGCAAATTGTTATTGTTTCTTTGTTTCTGTTATGTGTTTGTGGTATTAAGGGGAGCACCCTTCATCAATCATCATCATCATCATCATCATCATCATCATCATCATCACCACTATCATCATCATCATCATCATCATCATCACCACCACCACCACCACCACCACCATCACCATCACATTCTTCATCATCATCTTCTTCTTCTTTTTCTATCACATTATACTTTATCGGTCTTCCTCTTGGATCATGTCTAACAACAAATGACCAACTCAATTTATGTGGAACCTCTAAGTAAAACACTTGCTCACATTGTCTTGAAAGAACATGGGGCTCATCTCCAATTGGCTCAAATGACCTTGTATTAATCATTATAAATCTATTATCATTTTAAATAACAGTTCTATTAGGATCATTTTGATTCAGTCGTAGCCTATACCATTTGACGACGAATAAAAATAATTTGAAAGAGTTAAAGTCACACTCAAGTATATCATCCAAGATGTCATAGTATCGATTTTGAGATTTTTGAGGATGTATGCCATATCTAGATGATATATTAGTGACCTCAAAGACTGTAGTTATCCTAGAATCACAAGTTTTCTTCATGTCATCCAACTTTTTTATGTGAAATTTGTGTCTATGATAGTACATAGCTTTACGGTGCTTGACTTACAATTTTTCAAGCATGTGAAATTATTTTCATCATGAGTTGATATCAAACATATGGATCATGATCATTAATAAATTTTTACGTACCTCTCTACCTCTTAAACCATATGTTAGATTAATTACCATTGGCGTAACATTGGAATCTCCATTACGATGAGCTTCTCTAACCAATAAAGCAACACCATGCCATGTTAATGAGCAACCATTTTGTTGACATTGTTCAATCCATACCATCATCCAATCAAAATTGTTTGCAATATACAAATGTATTGCACCCCACTCTCAACCAACTGTATTAAAAAAATAGATTAATTAATTAATTTACTACAATAACATCTTATAATTAAAATAAAATAGACCAAAGAATTAATTAACTATAATAACATCTTATTATTACCTCTCATTTTCATCAATCTACCTTTCCCCATCGAGTACTCCCCTTTGAATTTGTTAATGGAGTTGGGATCCCAAATATGATCTACATGGATCTTTGCTACAAACTTAGGAAGATATTCACTAATGTACACCATAGTCTGGTATACCATATATCTTTCCACCATAGAACCCTCAGGATGTGCTCTCTGTCGAACCAAGACTTTCAATAATTTCAAGTGCCTATCAACCATCCACATTGACCTAGTTTGTACAGGTCCACATAATTCAATATCCTCAACTTGATGTATGAGGTAGTGTTCTTGTGCATTGAAAAAAGTTGAAGGTGGACACTTTTGCATTTCACATATAAGATGAATTTTTCTTTTCCAATATTTTATATCTTCTTTATTGATTTCTTTTTATGACAACTACCTCATGTATTTTCCAAGATCATATATAACTTATTTGACACTATTGTCGAAGTGGTGCAAGAGAGATATAAGTAGAATATATTGCAAGAATTGTAAGATGATCTTATCAATATTTTATAAAATAATGCAATGAAAACTACATGCAGTATACAAATATATAGTGAATACAAAATAACATGAATTACCTAAATAAATGTATGCCAATCATGTGTTTTCATCCCTGGCCCAAATTCACTTTTCTTTGATATGAGATTGTTTATGTCACAACAAATCCTGTGGGAAATCATATTTTTTATTGACTTCTTTTATAGCATTGCTCTGCAGTCTCGACAATAACCAAATAAGGGCACTTGCATCAATCCGGTCTCCATTGTTATTTGATCGAATGACATTTTTTATTACATGGTTGGATTCTTCAATGTCACTACAAATTTTGACAATTTTGTCTTTGTCATGCCTTCCATCCAATATTTTTCATGTCTATGTTACATTTTTTCTAATATGCATAGCGTCAAACAAATGCATGATTGAGAGTTGCTCATAGTACGACAAGATACTAAATTATCTAGTATAACTTTTTAGTCTTTTTGGAAGTTGGTCATTAATGCCTTGATGACCTTCACGAGTATCAATTACATCATTGGTAAACAAAACACAATATCAAAATATAAATTTCAAACAAAAACTATCAGATGGAATGAAATTACCTCGATGATTTATTTTATTGTATTCCAACTTCCATAGGTGAAGTGTCATTCTCTGTGGATTTGATGTAGTCTCTTCTTTCATTGAAAAGATGTTTTTCAATAATTCGGTACTTATGATTTCTGTGGAGAAAGTGTCTATGCTCATCGAACACTACCTTTCCTAAAATTTTTGAATGAAGAGATTTCATCTTTGGATGAGAAACTGGACATGCAAATTTTTCCTTTGTCTGAAGACCTACAAGATCGTGTATAATTGGATTAAATATGTTAATTTTGTGTTAGCACTATAACATACCATAAAAGAGGTTTTAAGAAAAGAGCATGCCACAAAAATGTGTTAGTCCAAGGGCATCATGTATTGTTCATACAAGAATTGCATTGAATTGAAATTTTCTTTGTCCTATTGATCTAGAGATGTCATACATAGTGACCTCATTCTATAACACCATCAACTTGTCAATAAGGGGCTCAATATATAAATTCATATCTTTAACTTGGTACTTACCTAGTTGAATGAACAAAAGCATTACATAATTATTATGACCATTTTGATGGATTATTTATAATAAATTAATTTAGATGACTATTAAATAAAAAAATACCTGGAACAATCATTGCCAACATTATGTGCTCCCTCTTTATGGACATCCAAGGAGGAATGTTTTTATTGATAACAAAAATAGGCCACACCGAGTAAACAGATCTCATCTCTCCAAATGGATTGACATCGTCCACTGCCAATGAAAGTTTGAGATTACGAGGTTCTTCTTTAAAGTGTGGCCAAGTTTTCTCTGTTTCCTTAAATTCTAAACCATCCACAGGCATTCGCATAATGTCATCTCGACTTCTATTGCATGCATGGTTTTCCATAAATTGTGCCAAGCTATTGCACCTGAATAATCATTGCAAACATGGAATAATGGAAATATACCGAAGAACCTTATGAAACACCTTTTTTGTTATTCGATCTGATTGATATCTAGTAATATGACAATCAGGGCATTCTGTTGCAAATTCATGTTGTTTATGATATATAATATGATCATTCAGACATGCATGTATTGTTTGATACTCCATTCAAATATCTTTCATAATGGAAGATTATTCTGGGTACAAGCAAGGTAGAATGTTTGATGGTGGTAACAAACACTCACCTATCAACCTACAATCAAAAATATAATTTATTAATATAAAGAATATTAATTGCTACATGATTCACCCTTTGTTAATTGTAAGAAAATTATGACTAAAAAATTGAAAAAAGATGGCATACCTTAACATACGTGTCATTGCTACGTTGGATAAACCATTCATAACCTTCAAGTTCATCAACAACAATACCACGGCATAAAAAGTTGTTTGGGAGCCTTCCCATAGGGGCTAGTATGCATTCTCAAGTATAGGTACATCAAGGTCATCTACATCATCATTATCATCATCATCATCATCATCATCTTGATCATCATGATCATCTTGATCATCATGATCTTCTTCCATGGGATCATTACCTTCTACTTCTATATTCACACCTCCATGTTCTCTCATTTGGAAATCCACATTCTTTGGATTGTCATGGTCCATAACATGAAACCTAGGGTGGTTGACCTATATCATGTTGGATGTTGTTGATGTGGAATTAATACTATTGTCATTTGTGTTTTGTCATTGATATCAACATATGTTTCTGAGAGGAAAATAGACTGGTAATTATAGTGTATGGATATTATACGAATGATTCAGAGCATGCAAACTAAGGTTTATGTACAAGTAGTTGTGATCTTATATCTAAGATTGCATAATATAATGTTGTGTATTGGATGAGTTATAGATGTTTTGGTGAAGACTGGTGACTGCATTGTGACAATGAGAAATGAAAGAATTAGTCTCTGTATTTCTGGTATATCTTCCAGATGATATGGATTCAAGGTATGTGAGCTTGAGGGATGATAGAAAAGGTACTGAAGGATGTTCATTGGTTAGCCCAAGGTACAGAATGCTTGGTGACGTCAGTTGTGGTGTGTTTTTTGGAGAAGACCTATTTGGAAGCCAACTTCAGAGGTGTAGCATGTATTTGGTTTAGAAAATGTAAAATAAGGATGTCGGTCCTTAATTGTTGTAATGGAATCATTATAATTATTTTAGGTACCATGTGTATCTTAGCAAGAGTTTATGTAAATGTTTATAATTAGGAAAGCCTAATAGGTCAACCTGATCATGTAGAATGTAATAGGGTATATATGTAAGGTCTTTTCTTTTGGAAAGAAAAGGTAGAATGGATAAGATGTATGTGATATAAAGAAGATTGTGAAAGATGTGAGCTTGTGTCTGCTGGATGTAGAGAAATGGATTATTGGTGTACTTCATTGGAACTAATCAAGCAAAGATAGTTGTTGTTGGAAAGTTCAAAATATTATGTATTTCTTCATATACACTTGTGTTGCGAACAATGAGTTCTGAAGGTGAATTTAACCTTTTTTGGGCAGTGAGCCCTCCCTTTCTTCTTGGCTCTTAATAGGGTATCTCCTCTAACAAGGATTGTGTACTATTATTCCTAACAGGGCTAGATATTATAACAAGGATACTATACTCTCATTACATCATTTGTGGGTGCTAATTCCCACCGGGGTTTTTACCTTTAACAGGGTTTCCTTGACACCAAAATATTATGTTATTGTGTTGGCATTCATTGTGTTCATTGGATTTGATATTGCTACTACTTAAAGTTTAAAGTTTAATAATCTATCATACAACTGATTCATCCCCCCCTCTCAGTTTTATTGTGGACTGTTATTCCTAACAATTGGTATCAATGCTTATGGTCCTTAGAAAGAAAGCTTAACAACTTGAGGTGATATTGGAGATGGCATTATATAGGAAGGATAGTCTAAAGTTTGATCCTAAAAATTTTGACAGTTGTGAGAACACAAAAGAAGAGCTTGGTGAATATGCTGATGAATGGGAACATATATCAGTAGAAGAAAGAAAGATGGACGAACTTGTTGCACTAATCACTAGAAGAGAAAATGGAGGTAAGGGTAAAATTGAAAGAAAGTTACCTATGAAATGCTTTTCATGAAATAAGATAGGTCACTTTGCATCTAGATGTCCTACAAGAGTTCCTAAGTACAAATCTAAGTATTCAGAAGAAGAGGAATGTTATTATGCTAGTGAAAGCATTTTTTATGCTGATTATGAAGAGATTGGATTTAGTGTCATTAAAAATGAACCAGTACATGAGGAAAAAGATATAGTGTCACATGTGGATAGGAAATCTGAATGGGATATAGACAGTATGACTGGAGATAGAAATAAGTATGATGGTGATGTTATGAGATTTGGAGACAATGCTCATAAACCTATCATTGAAGTAGGATCTATTTCTTTGGATGGAAAGACTAATAGTGACAATGTATTGCTTGTTGATGGGCTTAAGCATAACCTGTTGAGTGTTGAACAATTGATGAAAAAAGGTTATAAACTAAAATTCATTGATGGGAAATGTAAGAAAGGAAATTTTATTGCAACCGGTACCAAATCTAGAGGTAATGTATTTGAATTATATACATCTGGAGCCTCTTGTTTTGTTGTGAAGGTAGATGATAGTTGGTTATGGGACAAAAGGTTTTGTCTTGTTAATTATGATAATATTGTGAAGGAAAGCTTGGCTAATGCAGTGGAAAATCTACCTAAAATTGCAGAATCATCTAACACTATGTGTAGAGAGTGTGTTATGGTAAAGAAAACTAGAAGTAGTTATAAAATTAAATCATATACAGAAAAAGGAAAGTTGGATCCGGTACATACAAACATGTGTGGACCTACAAGGACAAGATCATACTATGGTGAAAGGTACTTTATACATTTGTTGATGATATTATTTATGATAAAAATGATGAGATGTGTAAAAAAATTTCAAAAAGAAGTAGAGAATGAATCAGGCTTAGAGATAAAAAGTTTGAAATCATGCAGAGGTGGAGAGTTCAATTCAAATTGTGAAGAGCATGGAATATACATACATACATTTGCTCCTAGGAATCCACAACAAAATGGGATAGCAGAGTAGAGGAATAGAACAATACTAGAAGCTGCTAGGACAATGTTGCTTGAAGGAAATATATCTCATGTGCATTGGAGAGAAGTTGTTGGGACAATAGTGTACACATTGAATAGAATTCAGATCAGAGAAGGTACAAGTAAGATTCCTTATGAATTATGGTTTAATCATACTCGTACAATAAAATATTTTAGAATATTTGGTAGTAAATGCTATATCAAGAGAGATGATGAGATAGGGAAATTTGATGCTAGAAGTAATGAAGGAATCCTTCTTGGTTATTCTACTAAAAGAAAGGTTTATAAATATTTTTATCTGAGATTGAGAAAGATGATTGAAAGAAATAATGCGAGGATAAATGAAAAAGGGAGAATGTATGATTATAATTAGAATACTAAAGTGAAGGAAGCTACTACTACAGATGAGGAAGAATATGTTGGGACAGACTGTGAGAATGAGATTTGTGATGATGGCACAAATCACTACTATATTTGGGGCCAAATTTTGATAGAAACTTTCGATGGATGATTTTTTTTTTTATGAATTTGGTGTTTTTTTTGTAATAGGCCCCGATGGTGTCAGTATTTTGATGGGTTCTAAATAGACCATCAGAATTCTGACAGTTTTGGGGTATAGATGAAAAAAAAAGTGAAACAACCAAATCATTTTTATTTCGATTGCATATAGAAAAGGAGCAGGAGAAAATGAGCACGAGAGAAGGTATGTGATTTCTTCATCTTTCGACCCTCTGGCATCATATTCGACCACAAATTTCAAATGCATTGCATTTTATTTGATCATGAATGCTCTCTGAAATGACCGCATTCTACTGGTGTCATGCCCTAGCTAGTGCTTTATCTCTTTTATTTGATGTTATTGGTGCTTGTGCTCAAGGATATCGATTCACTATTTTGAAATGTTTGGATTCACATTTATTGATATTACTGGCATGTTTAATGACTCCATTGTATATTGCTAAGATGCTCACTGAAATGACCGCATTCTACTAGTGTCATGCCCTAGCTTGTGCTTTAACTCCATTATTTGATGTTATTGGTTATCAAATTTTTTTGAAATGTTGACTGTGGTTATCAAATGGACAGCCTGTGAGCTTCTAGCTAGGTGCCATTTGTATTGATAGCTTAGTGCATCAAATGTATTGTATCATTGATAGTTGAGACTTTGTTAAAAGGAAATAGGACAAAGAATGATTTTGATTTATTTTCTCTATTTTGATCCCTAAGTGGCTTACAACCCTAGAGAAGTATATGCAAATTTACGAATGTAGTTGCAGGATACATAGCAGCCTATAATTCACAAGAAATCCATGCATCCAATTTGAATAGCAATTAATACAAAAAAATAGGGTCCTCCAATGGCCCAATCATTCAGACCTTGACTGTCCCCTCAATTAGTGACCCTTCAAAATTGGGTTATCATGCAATCAATGAGTGATCCTTCATTCTCCTGGTCTGCCCTGCATCCAAACATATTGGAAATACACAATATATGATTCTTGACACTACAATAAAAAACATTGTAAAAAAACAAAAACCCTATCATTTATATTTTTTGTCACAACCTAATTCACTATACCAATTTAATCCCAACAATTATAATCCTTAACAAAATCAATTCAATCCAAATAACCAAAAAAAAACATAATTCACTATACCAATTTAATCCCAACAATTAGAATCCTTAACAAAAGTAATTCAATCCAAATAACCAAAAAAAAATAATCACATACCTGTCAAATAAATCATAAAAATTCAACCAAACCAAATCATTACAATCTAAATCATCAAAAGAACCAAGCCAAACCCAAAAATTCAAAATACCTATAGTATGTACACAATAAAAATACTCAAAATAAATAAAAGCAACCTACTAACAACCCATTTGGTCAAGAATGGAAAGAGAGAAAATACACAATAAGCGATTTGCAAATGGTAAGCCATACTCAATGCAAAGTGTACATGTTTGAAGAATTGATCATGTCCATTAGATAGATCTATAACATACATACCTTTCCCTCCACTTTTTGAGATTCCAAACTTTGATAAATATGAGGGAAAAGGGAATCCTTGACTCAATGTTAAGAAATTTTGCATTTTATCCAAGAAGTCACGTTTAATGATTAGATTATTTGTACAAAGCTTAGGTGGATATATACTTGAGTGGTTTCTACATTTACCAAATAACATGATCCCCACATTTAGACTTGGCTAAAACATTTGCTACATGTTTTTATATAATATAAAAGTGCACTCATTAGGATGCACCTTTGTAATGTCAAATAACACAGTGAGGAAAGATCCTCTTCTTTCTTACAACAATGAGAGACCTAGTGAGTTGATTCCCTCAACTAATACCTACAAATAAATTGGTTAATATTTTATTGAAAAGGTAAAACTAGAAAATGAATTTCACCTACAAGTCAATGACAACAAGTCTTTCACAATCCCCCTTCCCTCAAGGAACACTATCAACCATCCCTTCCACACATAACATTTCATTGTTGTATGAGTGGATTGTACAGGAACAGTTAACATTAAACAAGGAGAAAACCCCTCAACACATCCTGGAAACCATTGAATTCAATAATAAATTAAACCTAACACCAAAACTATTCCTTCCATTCACTTCTAACAAGAATAAATAATTTAATCCATTCAACATTACATATAATCATTAGATAGTTACATTTCTTGACTGTGTACAGGAATAGTCATGACCAAAATGATCAAAAGTACTTTCACCCTTGCACAAGCTATTCCAAACTTCAAGTAAAATGAGCAATATGCTATATCAAATCATTTATATTCATAGTAACCATTCAAAGGATCATTTTGTCAATGAACCCTCTGACTGTACTCCTGTGGTAGAGACTAGCAATATACATGAAATTTACATTTTTTATTACTAAAAGTGGTTTACATAGTTTCATATGATCTTTGATCAATCATTAACCTTGTCTCCATTCCTCTGGCATACACAAGGAAAAGAAAAGAGATAACATGAGAAAATCCTAAGTAGCCCTTGCAGAAATGGACCATGTCAAAACCTCAACTAGGCTTTTCACCCTGATCCTAACATCAAGTATCATCTCCAAATGCTCTTCTCCTAGGCCTAATTAGCCCTCACTCAACAAAGAAACTCCTATTTCCACTTGTCTCAAGGACTCAAAGGCTTGAAATAGTATGTGGTAAAAATTCATGAAATACTAAAGAAGACCTGCTATTTGTCAGACAAATCTTCATTGTCCCCCACAAAAAACTAAGTAATAACTACTCTACCCTTAATTTGTTTAACAATGCACCATATTAGATAAAGTAGGTTCTATCACACATGGCATGAACTCTCTTCAAACTCACAATACATTGCATGCGTAGTACAAAACTCATGAGATTCTAAAGAAGGCTTCACTCTCAATCAGTTATAAACATGCCATTATTTCAGTTTTGCTTGCGAGTTATGATAATTGTTGTAAACATGTCATTGGTTTAGTTTAGTGTATTCATTTTTGTCAGACAAATCTTCATTGTCTTCTGATTGTCTTCTTTATATACTAGCATTTATTAAATGGCTAACAAATAAAGAAGCATTTAGACAATCAGAAGACAATGAAGATAATTTTAAATGCATTTAACACACAAAAAAAATTACAAACTGAACCAATGGCATGTTTACAACAAAGAAATAGAGTGATAATAATATGCTAAAAATTGTATTTTGTTTAATACACACCAAAGGACCAGTCCCAACAATTCTTAAACATACTTTATTTGATATGATGAATTCTTAAACAATTAAGGTTGGAGTAGACATAGTTATCACATGGTTTTTTGTGTGGTACAAGGAATATTTGGCTGATTAAGAGTGAGGCCTTCTTTAGAATCTCATGAGTTTTGTACTACACATGCAACGTATTGTGAGTTTGAAGAGAGTTTGTGCCATGTGTGATTATTAAGTAATGGGAAAGTTATGATGATTTAATTGTAGAACTACTAGTCCCTTGAAACGTAAAAAAAAAAATTCTCAAAAGATGCACTCTCATGGAATACGATGACTTCAGGTTATACACAAAATGGATCTATCTTCTATCACTATGCTCTTATCCTATGTCAAAATGGGATATTTATGACATGATATAGATATCCATCAAGGCATAAATAAAATTCAACTTTTCTCTAATGTTGTAGTTGCAAGTAATGAATTTTAAATTTTATTTTCTTATTCATAGAAGCTTGCAATATAGTTGCTTTTAATGTAGACAATTTAGATAGTGTATTTGCCTATAGTGTTCCTTAGTCTTGATTGAGGATGACAGGCACATGGTCGCTAAACTAGACTTCCATAGTGCAGTTAGATTAAAGGGGTGATTATTTTGGTAGTGAAGATGAGAAGAAAAACACAATTCATTAGTTAAATGTTTTGTATATAAATTGGGTACTACTTTTGTAGGTAGTTTTAGCTCATTGTTTTGTAATGTAATTTTTCAATTTCATGTATTTTATCTCCTATTTATTAGGTGCATGAGATGAAGGTTGAATATAAGAGTCTTATAATGTTGAGTTACCTTTGGATCTTGAGTTTTTGATACTCTTATGATGATCTTTATCAACAAGTATTGTATTCTATTGTTGTTTTTTGAAAAACATATTGAGGAAATACAAAACTATGTACTTCTACAGGATAGTCAACACAAAATTGAAGCATCAAACAAGACTTGATCAAGTTGCAGGTGGAACGTGCACTCAAATATTAAGTAATGTAGAATAAAAAAATAAGTAATCTGTCATGTCTACATTTTGTTATTTTCTAAGATTACATCCATGTACTATATTCACAGAATGGTTCAAAATTGAAATTTACAATTTGATAAAAGTACTGACGGGTGTTGTTCCCTACACCCTCAATCAACAACTTGCCTCCATTTGTGGTCTCAAGTTGCCTCCATTTGTTGTTCCCTGCACCCTCAAAAAGCATTAGGCATATTTTTCATTTTAAGATCAAAGATAAAGGCCCCCTTTTTTATGCATGCAAACACACACAACATATACAACCTTCACCATGCAGATTTGCCTAAGCACTAATGGGACCTTTTACCCTACAACAAATGTATTATTGTGAAAATCATCACAAATCCATTTGTTGCCAGGTCTAGCTCCCAGTAGTGCTTGGTCAAATTTGATGCACTTCTGATATATTTTGTGTATAATATATATGATATTTTATTTTGATTTACAAACTACTATATTATTTGAATATATTTCTTTCTTGCCATAATAGGAAAGAGTTTGAGGTGGAAGACTAAAATAACATAAGTGTCGGTATTTGGTATACTATACTACAACATCATATCATAACTAACTTTTTAATTTCTATATATAATTAGGTTATAGATAATCTAAGTGAAGAGGATCATGTCAGACAATCCAAGTGAAGAAGGTAATGGGGATACAATCAATAGATTGTGGTCTAACTTGAAAAGAAAAAGCGATGAAAAATGTTATTGTCCCTACAATATTCGTAAGGGCTTAAACACTAGAAGATTGTTGATCAAAATAGCTAAGATACATTGTAGGGATAATGGTCACATTTAAGGAGGCTTTGATTATCATGAATTGGTAATTTTTTCATTATATTTATTTAACAATTAATATATATATGAAATACACTTGATGATGAGATCATTATCATAGTTTATTTGTGTTCATCATTTTTATATAGGTAGACCTCCCTAGGGGAAGACGTGATATGGACCATGGAGGTGCAAATATGGAGAATATGGCTTTGGAGTGGAGGATCATGGAGGTGTGAATATTGAAGCTGAAGATTATGATCCCATGGAAGATGACGATCATGCGCCAGATAACACATTTGAAGATGATGGTACTAATACATTGATCCATGAAACATTTGGTACTGGCACAATTGATGATGATGATCAAGATGATGTTTATTTCATCCATGATATACCTCTACTTGAGAAGGCAGCCATGACCCTTTACAAAGGCTCCCAAACAGCTCTTCTCTTTGTTGTATTGTTATTGTTCAATTTGAAGGTTATGAATGGTTTATCCAACATAAAAATATCACATATACTAAGGTATGTCATATATGGCATTATAGTAATTAAAGGGTGAAACATGTACCATAAATATTGTTAATATTAACAACTTATAGTTTTTCTATAGATTGATAGGTGAGTTTTTGTTACCACCATCGAATATTCTCCCTCACTCATACTGAGAATTCAGTGCCACTATGAAAGATATTGGAATAAAGTATCAAACAATAGATGCTTATCTCAATGATGGTATTATTTATCATAAAGAACATTAATTTACAATATAATTCCTTGAATGTCATACAAGTAGATATTGAATAGATCAAATAATAAAAAAGATGCCTCACAAGGTTCTTCGTTACATCCCCATTATACCACGTTTGCAAAGATTATTTAGGTGTAGTAGCTTGGCACAATTTATGGATTACCATGCACACAATAGGAGTCGAGATGACATTATTTGAATTCCTATGGATGGTTCTGTATTTAAGGATAGAGGAAAAGTGGCCGCACTTTATCAAAGAACCTCAAAATCTCAAGGTTTCAGTGGCAGCGGACGCTGTCAATCCATTTGGAGAGCTAAGATCTGTTTACTCTGTTTGGCCTATTTTTGTCATCAACAATAACATTCCTCCATGGATGTCAATAAAGAGGGAGTATATTATGTTGGCAATGATTGTTCCAGGTATTTGATCATTTAATAGTTATCTGCATGTAATTATAAATCTTGCAATAAAATGGTCACAATAATTATGTAATGTTGTTGTTCATTCAACTAGGTAAATACCAAGTTAAAGATATGAATGTATATATTGACCCTCTTATCGATGAGTTGGTGGAGTTATGGAATGGTGTCACTATGTATGACATCTCTAGACCAATAGGATACAGACAATTTTAATTTCATGCAATGCTTGGATGGACAATACATGATGCCCCATGGCTAACACATTTTTTTGGTATGTTATGGTGAATTCAAGTTGCACATGATAATTCTAAATATAAAAATTAACATATTTAATTCAATTGTATCATTATCTTGTAGGTCTTCAAACAAAGAGAAAATTTGCATGTCCATTTTGTGGTCCAAAGATGAAATCTCGTCATTCAAAAAGTTTAGAAAAGCAGGTGTTTGATGAGCATAGACACTTTCTCTACAAAAATCATAACTATCAAATTACCGAAAAATATATTTTCAATGGGAAAGAAGAGACTACATCTAAGCCACAAAGAATGACACCTTGCCTATGGAAGTTGGAATATAATATAATTAATCATCAAGGTACTACCATTCTACCTAATGGTTTATGTTTGAAATTTGTATATTTATATTGTGTTTTGTTTGCTGATTATGTGATTGATGATCGTGAATGTCGTCAAGGCAATACTACTGAGCACCTTCCAAAGGGACTAAAAATTTATCCCAGACAATTTAGTAGGTTGTCCTACTATGAGCAGTTGCAAATTGTGCATTTGTTTGATACTATACATATTAGAAAGAATGTAACATAGACATTGTGGAAGATATTGGATGGAAGGCATGACAAAGAAAAAATTGTCAAAATTTGTAGCGACATTCATGAATCCAATCATGCAATGAAAAATTTAATTGAATCAAATAGAAATGGAGAAGGGATTAATATAAGTGCCCTTCCTTGGTTATTAACAGAGCAGTAAAGTGATGTCATAAAAGAAGTCATACGAAAAATTTGATTTCCCACAGGATTTGCTGCAAACATAAGCAGAACCATATCAAAGAAAAGTGAATTTGGGCCAGGGTTGAAAAATGCATGGTTGGCATACCTTCATCAAGGTAAGTCATGTTCTTTTGTATTTACAATATATTTATAAACTGCATGTACTTCTCATTGTATTATGTGAGAAAAGAATGACATGATTATTTTTATAATTATTGCAGTACATGCTACCCCTATCTCTCCTAGAGAACTTCGACAATATCATCAAACAAGTGATATATGATCTTGGAACATACATGAGGTAAGTAATGATATTTGTTCAATTTGTTGTATATATTATAGTCTCATGTTTATATATTTTTGTGTCTTGAATGTCTTGTAGGTGGTTGTCATCTAAAGAAATTCATAAAGCAAATATTAAATACTGGAAGAGAAAAATTCTTCATCTAATGTGTGAAATAAAAAAGTGTCTACCTTCAACCTTTTTCAATGCACAAGAACACTACCTCATACACCAAGTTGAGGAGATTGAATTGTGTGGACCCATACACACTCGGTCAATGTGGATGGTTGAGAGACACTTGAAATTTTTGAAAGCTTTGGTTCAACAAAGAGCACATCTTGAGGGTTCTATGGTGGAGGGATATATGGTATACCAGACTATGGTGTACGTTACTGAATATCTTCCTAAGCTTGCACCAAAGATCCATATAGATCACATTTGGGATCTCGACACCATTAGAAAATTCAAAGGGGAGTACTTGGTGGTGAAAGGTAGAATGAGGAAAGTGAGAGGTAATAAATTATAAGATGTTATTGTAGCTGTTAATTAATTCTCAACCTTCAAAATTAATCAGTTGTAATTCATCTATTTATTTTGTACAGCTTCTCGAGAGTGGGATGCAGTACATTTGTATATTGCAAAAAATCAAGATTGGATGATGGTATGAATTGAATGATGTCATCATTTAGGTCACAGGGCCAACCACATGAAGGTGGAAGCTCATATAGCCCCTCCTAGGAGCCTCGTATGACCCTTTACGACATTTTAAGACCTCTAAGATGTATTCTTAGAGGTTGTAAATGGTTGTAAAGGGTCATAAGGGGTCCTAGGACACAACAGCTGAGAAACATAAATTTAGGCATCATGGTCACAATATTTTGGAAACACAACATAATTGAGTGGTATACCCAGATGATGCAACACAACCACTACTCCTGTAGTTCTAAGTTGACACTGCAGGATCCAAAAACCAAAGATAAAGAATCTATATATGGTTTTTGGATCCACAGTGTCAACTTAGAACTACAGGGGTAGTGGTTGTGTTGCATTTTTTGGGTATAGCATTCAACTATGTTGTGTCTCCAAACAATTGGGACCATGATGCCTACATTTATGTTTTGTAGCTGTCATGTTTATTTACATGTTCTTTGTGTTTGGCTTCTCTCCCTCGCATCGAAAATAAGATTTTTCCCACTCTGAATCGAGAATGCACGTGCAACAAAAGCAGAATATGCACGGATAGTAGGTGGAGTTGAAAAAACACAACACATTTACATTTTCACGATGGTCTATAACTTAAAATATGCAATTAAAGACCTCTATCAAAAATGCAACCTCGTTTTGTTTTTCAACTCCACCTGATATCCTATGTATATGAATTGAGATTGCATATTGAACTAGGCTTCTCTTTCTACATTGCCTGAAACCAAGAGACTATCACAGTTAACATCTAAATGGCACATCTCATCATCACAACTAATCCACCTTAAACAATTGAATATGTTTTCTTGTATTAAATATTCATTAATCAAAATTTGAATAGAAAATGTATACCTTGAGTACTACAATTCACATTAGAATCGATGCCTCCATCGTGCTCGGTCGGTGCAGTATCAATATCCACAAGCTGCATTCCAATGTAAATAATAGATTTAGATGACGATATCGCAAAAATGCCTAATTCACAGTCCATCATTTGTTCTTTGAAACACTAAATTAGGGATTTCTGTGATATCCTCATATGTATCTACAGCTATTGCCTCTATTGTTGCAGGTGCTTTTCCCTATTTGATATTTATCTTCAGGTGTCCACACTCATTCTGTTGGTTGTTGCCAACTTCTCTTTAAGCTTCTCTTTGTTTCAAAAATAGTTTAACATTCTCTGAGAAACATAATTGTAGGCATCATGGTCACATTTTTTTGGAGACAATGTAATTGAGTGGTATACCTAGACCATGGAGAGCAACTTCTACACCTCTGAATCCAAGTTGTTATCCATCCCACAATGTCAACTTGGAATTGAAGGTGCAGAAATTGCTCTCCATGTAGGTATACAACTCAATTATGTTGTTTTTAAAAAAATGTGACCATGATGCCTACAATTATGTTTTGAGAATAGTTTAATTAACATTCTCTACTTAACAAGGCCAACCACGTGAAGGTGGAAGCTCATCTGGCCCCTCCTAGGAGCCTCTTATGACCCTTTACAACATTTTAAAACCTCTAAGATGTATTCTTAGAGGTTGTAGAGGGTCATAAGGGGTCCTAGGACACAACAGCTGAGAAACATAAATGTAGGCATCATGGTCACAATGTTTTGGAAACACAACATAATTGAGTGGTATACCTAGATGATGCAACGCAACCACTACTCCTGTAGTTCTAAGTTGACACTGCGGGATCCAAAAACCAAAGATAAGGAATCTATATATGATTTTTGGATCCACGGTGTCAACTTAGAACTGCAGGAGTAGTGGTTGTGTTGCATTTTCTGGGTATAACATTCAATTATGTTGTGTCTCCAAACAATTGGGACCATGATGCTTACATTTATGTTTCTCAGTTGTTGTGATACCTACATTTATGTTTTGTAGCTATCATGTTTATTTACATGTTCTTTGTGTTTGGCTTCTCTCCCTCACATCAAAAATAAGATTTTTCCCACTCTGAATCGAGAATGCACGTGCAACACAAGCAGAATATGCATGGACAGCAGGTGGAATTGAAAAAACATAACACGTTTACATTTTTGTGATGGTCTATAACTTAAAATATGTAATTAAAGACCTCTATAAAAAATGCAACCATGTTGTGTTTTTCAACTCCACCTGATATCCGTGCATATTCTGCGAGATTACATATTGAACTAGGCTTCTCCTTCTGCATTGCCTGAAACCAAGAGACTGTCACAATTAACATCTAAATGGCACGTCTCATCATCACAACTAATCCACCTTAAACAATTGAATATGTTTTCTTGTATTAAATATTCATTAATCAAAATTTGAATAGAAAATGTATACCTTGAGTACTACAATTCACATTAGAATCGATGCCTCCATCATGCTCGGTCGATGCAGTATCAATATCCAATGTAAATAATAGATTTAGATGATGATATCACAAAAATGCCTAATTCATAGTCCATTGTTTGTTCTCTGAAACACTAAATTAGGGATTTCTATGATATCCTCATCTGTATCTACAGCTACTGGCTCTTTTGTTGCAGGTGCTTTTCCCCTATTTGATATTTATCTTCAAGTGTCCACACTCGTTCTATTGGTTGTTGTCAGCTTCTCTTTGAGCTTCTCTTTGTTTCAAGAATAGTTTAACATTCTCTGAGAAACATAATTGTAGGCATCATGGTCACATTTTTTTGGAGACAATGTAATTGAGTGGTATACCTAGACAATGGAGAGAAACTTCTGCACCTCCAGTTCCAAGTTGTTCTCCATCCTATAGTGTCAACTTGGAATAGTTTCATCCCCAATGTGACCATGATGCCTATAATTATGTTTCAAGAATAGTTTAATTAACATTCTCTACTTAACAAGGCCAACCACGTGAAGGTGGAAGCTCATTTGGCCCCTCCTAGGAGCCTCTTATGACCCTTTATGACATTTTAAGACCTCTAAGATGTATTCTTAGAGTTCATAAATGGTCATAAAGGGTCATAAGGGGTCTTGGGATACAACAGGTGAGAAACATAATTGTAGGCATCATGATCATATTTTTTTGGAGACAACGTAATTGAGTGGTATACCCAGATGATGAAGATCAACTTTTGTTCCTCCGGTTCCAAGTTGATAATGCGGGATCCCAAGACCATAGATAAGGAATAAATTGAGAGAGTGGAGGAGGGCCATAACGACCAAAATAATACAGAACAAACCTCAAGTTAAATGAGGCAACTGCAAACATTTTAATAGAATTCTATTAAAAATTTTGTAGTTGCCTCATTTAACTTGAGGTTTGTCCTGTATTATTTTGGTCATTATGGCCCTCCTCCACTCTCTCAATTTATTCCTTATCTATGGTCTTTGGATCCCACGGTGTCAACTTGGAATCAGAGGAGTAGAAGTTGCTCTCCATCGTCTGGGTATACAACTCAATTGTGTTGTCTCCAAAAAATTGTGACAATGATGCCTACAATTATGTTTCTCAGCTATTGTGAAATCTACATTTATGTTTCTCAGTTGTCGTGTTTATGTGTATATTTTTTATGTGTTTGGGAAGACATCTTTCTAGCCTGAGCCTAGATCCTTTGGCAATTAGCTTATAAATAATGTAGATGACAAATGAGCAATTAGCTATCCAAGAAAAAGCCCATAAATGAACTATATGTACCCCAATTAATGTGCCCTCTGTGCGTACCCAAATGATATATTTGAAATAACAAGGGTAAGGCTAAATTTACCCTTGTTGTTTCAAATATATCATTTAGGTATGTGCAAAAGGCACAGGAATTGGGGTACACACAGTTCATTTACAAGATTTTTCTTGGGAAGCTAATTGCTCAACTCTCATTTGCTTCATTTATGATCAAGCTAATTGTCGAAGGATCCAAGCCCAGGCTAGAAAGATGTCTTCCCATTCTGTTTAAGCCATATTCCTTGTTCTTGTCAAACTTCCTTGGTATGGTAGGCCTACTCTCTACAGTACTCTTCTTCAGTGAGACTTCATACCACACAGCATCCGTAGATTGCGTTCAATGTGTTATTTATGCTCGTATTGGTGGGAAAACTCTTAAAAACATGCAAAAGAGATTGCATTCAACCATGTTGTTTACATGACACATGTACTTTACCTCCAACCTAAATCAGCGTTAAATCATGTGATTGATAGTAGATTGGGGCTCACCTGAGCCATAAACATGAAGAATTATTCTAAAAAAAGATGTAAACCATATATATGCGCACTTGAGGAAAAGAGAGGTTATGTCATATCAATATTAAAATATTAGTTACAATATGAAAATACTAAACTAACTAATTCCTGAGTTCATCTCTGCATATGGTCGCAACAAATTAGATATGTGATTACAATACAGAGAAGGCATCGTAAAAATATAATTTCAAAATTTTCCCTAGCCTGACATGTTTTGCACTCAAATCCTTCATCGCAGATAAGTGGAGATGGGTAGATAGATGCAGATGAGTTGTCATTGACCCAACTAAAGTATCCACAGCCATTATTTCCCTGTGATACCCAATCTACATTAGTTCTTATATTATAATGAATAGTATTTACATTAGAAACTTTAAATATATACACATTAGCAACCTTTTTTCGATTAGGGCAGCACCAAAATTGTCGTCTAGGGTTGTTCAATGTCTGTGAAGTCTTCAACACACACTTCCCACCACCACATTGACAGTTTGGCACATTGACAAGAGTCATCGAACCTATATCAATAATGCACCGCACCATCATTACTACATTTATTATTTTTATATGATTATTTTTACAGTCCAAATACACCAAGGAGTACCATCAAAAATATTAACCATTTACAATAATGAAAAGTAAACCTAAATCAAATAGCTCATTTTTTTATCAGCATGTGTAGTCTGTGTGTATATGAAAAATGAAAGAAATATGAAGCTAAAATAAAATAGTGAACAAAATAGTATTCCACATAGAGTGAATGAAATATACCATCAAAAGAAGGTGACAAAATCTTGTCACAAAGCACAGACATAGGAAATCAAAAAGGGACAAAAGACAAGAAATAAGAAAAATCATTACGACTATAGAAAAATCATTTATACTATAATCAAAAAAAGTAACACTCTTTGTCAACAATTTCCAAAATCATTAGGACTATAAATGGATGGTTCTGATATTGCTTTTCCATTACAACAATTGAGCATTCATCATTTGGTACTTCTTGGTGTATTCCATTTAATTTTTTCAGTTGTCATGTTTATGTGCATGTTCTTTATGTGTTTGGCTTCTCTCCTTTGCAAGGGATACGTCGATAGGTAATTGATTTGAAAGCATAATGATTTGACAATCTTTTTTTAGGATAGGCGTAATCATCCCGCCAACCTTAATTAGCAACATTGGTGTCCTATCATTGCACAAGTGCAAGATGGTAAGGGTCTATTCAAGGAGGGATGAAAAAAAGGTCATTTTAACCTTGCAAGGCAAGAGGAGAGACATTCCAAATAATTTTATGGTGACTGTCCCAAACAACAGACAATTGATGGAATTGCTAACATGTTTTCTTTTCATGTTTCTAATAAGTTTGTTGCAATCAGGCTAGTGTGGTCACAATTGAAATTATGAGTTTCTCTTGGAATTGAATAGCAGACTTTATCTATTGTGCAAAAAAACATATGTAGGATTATTATGGTCACAAAGTAATTGTCTTAGCATCAACATTTCACTTCTAATATAACATGAAACTCAGGGACATTGACCTATATGAAAATGATGACCTTATATTAACCATGACCATGATGTCATCATCAAATCATGTCTTATGTATTTTATAAATTATTAAAATACATACCAATGGACGAAATTCATTTCCCCCTTCAATGTGACCATGTTGCCTACAATGTTCCTCAGTTGTTTTGATTAGATATCTTCAAGTCTTTAAGCCCTTACAAATTTTGCAAGGACAATAACATTTTCCATCACCTTTTCTTTTTAAGTTAGACCACAGTCTAGCAATTGTCTCCCTATTTTTTTATGCATTGATATCATCAGACATGGTCTTTCTTGAATGGAATGACTCATTGGTGGAAGAAGGATAATTTTTTTGCAACCTACAGATACAAATCATTACTGAACAACTATTTTCTCAACTATAATTTTCTCAACGCAAAGGGACATTTATCATACCAAATCAAAGTTTAGAAAGGGACATTTATCATACTATAATTTTCTCGACGCAAAGGGACATTTATCATACCATAATGACAACTCATTTCTTAGTTTCCTGAACTGTTAAATTGCCTCTACAAGTCCATAGTACTTCCATTTTTAGTAATCTATCTGTAATACCCCAAAAATGGGCTATAAGTTCATTAATCTCTAAACATCATCAAATCAAATGAAATCGACATCAAAGTCCTAACCTAAGGCACATCTAAACATCATCGAATCATAATTGATTATCTTAAATTCTGCATCAGGGAATATTCCTAGTAATATTCCTAATCATCATAATTATCTTTAATTTTATAATTATTTGGCAATAAATCACATTTATCCTAAAGTTTGATTAATTGAATATTTTCATATTTAATTAATTAGATTTAATATCTTGCCAAATTAATTATGTAATTAAATTTAATTCTATCTATTATTAATTGTATTATTTAATTTTGACAATAAATCTAATATCTTATGAATAATTGATTAAGTTCTTATTTAATTGATTAAAGCAAGTTGTCATTATTTAATAATATAGTTTTTAATAAAAGTTTGATAATTGATTAACCCATAAATCAATTGTTTTATTTTTAAAAGCAGTTAAGTTGGAAATAAATCACTTTATTATTAAATTAATTCATAAATAAAACATGCACAATCATAAAAGCTGACAACTATCAATTATCAATTAAAGCTAAACTCTATTTTGAGTTAAAACTTAGCTTTTGCATGTTTTTGTGAGTTAATTATCTTTTATTTAAAAATAACTCAAAAATCAACCTGAGTTATTTGAGTGATTTATGGCTTTTTTTCCCATGCACCTCCAAAGCCCTGGATTTCTATAAAATCAAGGCTTCAGCTCATCTCAAATCATCTCATAATTTTGCAAGCTTACTTTGCCAAAGTCATCTACGAATTGCACAACTATTTTGAAGAATTGGAATTTGGAGAATCAAAGCTTATTGCAAATCAAGGCTATTGTGAGATCAATTTTATTTTATTTTTACATTCATTTAGATTCTTTTTCATATCATTGTTAAATCATTTTAGCATATCAAATTTTCATATTAGCATAGATTCATATCAGTTTTTATCATTCATATTGTATAGAAAATATTTTAAAAATAGATTAATTGCATTCATATTTCATATCAGTTTGGCATTAAAATCTTTCATTTAGGTGTCGTCTAGGTCACTGATCTCGATAACAATTTGAGAACATTAATCTCGCACCTACTAGAAGGCAGTAAATCGCTTGGTTAAATTAGATTTCAATTTTGCATGATTTTGATTATAGCTAACCTCTAATGTTTTACTGAAGTGTTGTGTCTACAGATCAGGTACAATTTTCACACACACATTTCTGGCACCCATCGTGGGGCCCTGAAATGGGTTTCCTTTCATTTCTATCAATTTTCTATCTTTTGAGGATAAGGGTTTCAAGGATCCAGGTATACTTTGTAGGACGTTATTTTTTGTTTCTTTTTTGCCTGCAAAAAAGAAAAAAAGAAAAAAAAATTGGCACTTTTTCTATCAAAACTATGATTTTTATCATTATGTCTGTACTTCCGTACATCTTTGTATGAATTATCACGCGAGATTTCACACTGTGTTGCGCTAGACTTCTTTTTGTGTCGTACGAGATTTCTTTTTGTGTCGCATGAAATTTCACTGGTATCATTATTTTTTTTGTGCGTGAAAAATCACTTTCTCGCTCGAGACTGTACTTCCTCGCATGAGATTTCATTCTTTGTCACACGAAATAGTGTTTACTCACGCGGGACCGCATCCTGACTCGCGTGAGATTTCATCCTTTGTCACGCGAAATAGTGTTTCCTCGTGTGGGACCACATCCTGACTCGCGTGAGATTTCATCCTTTGTCGCATGAAATAGTGTTTCCTCACGCGAGACTGCATCCTACCTCGCACGAGATTTTTCTACAAAGACACAATTTATAGATTTGTACTTTCAGATTATTGATTTCTAACACTTACAATTTGCTGTTGATTTGTCTTGATTTTGTACTTTCAGACATGTGCTAAATTCTAGATTGCAGAGCGTTGGACCTAAGGTATTCTTCTCAAGATGATAATATTTCAATTTGGACTTAAAATAAATCTCTTGTGTCTGGCTTGTGTGCATCTTTTCATGCTTTTATCTATTTCTACACACTTGCATAATTGATACTAGGTTGTGACCCCTTAAGGATTCATTAAGTAGTCTTAAATACTTGTGATTGATCTTGATTGCTCTCTTAGGTTATTGGACTTACTAATCCACCAGCCCCTCATTTCCACCCCGTGGTTGCAATCTAAGCACCATAAAGGGGAGGGGTCAACAGGACAGAAGTGTTAAGTGTTCCACTTGGCAACCCTTTTGTGCTTTTAGGAACTTACTTATTTTTTAAGTTGGGGACTCATTTTCAGCTTGTGTGAGGTGTTAAGTGTTCCACCTTTTGGACTCATCTCATATTCTCTTTAAGCGTTAAGTGTTCCTCTTTCTACTTTTTGGATACTTTTGGTAGATTTTCTTTTGGAAACATACATCTATGCTCACATAGTAATTAGGCCCTATGAACACTATTCGTGATTCTTGAGAGATTGGATTCCTAGCGAATTCCTTCTTGAAAATAGAATCCTTGTAGGTAGGGAGGATACTTAGTGCGTTTCACATTCAACTTGGTTAGTGTGTCTTCTCTTATTGATCGATACATTTTCTCCTAGGAGAGGTTAATAGATCACGTGGGGTTGACATCACGAGCTTTGGTGAATCAAAATTGGTTAGTGTATCTTCTCTTATTGATTGATACATTCTCTCTCCAGAGAGGTTGATAGATCATGTGGAGTTTGCATCATAGACCTTGGTGAAGCAAAACTTTGTCTTAGCGTGTCGGATTAATCTACTTGCTTTGTTTGGGTTAAAAGTGAAAAGGTGTCAAAAACTTTGGATCTGGAGCCAAGTCCCCTTGTGGTATACTATTGTGAGTCACCTTTAGAGAGGGTTAACCGTAGCGGACAATCCCTTCACAGGGTAAACTGCGTTGACGAAACCTCAAGTGGTAATAGCCATTTTCACCGTGGTGGTGACAGCCACTATATAAATGTCCTTATGGAAGAAATCTCCATAGGTATGGTTCATTGTTGGGTTGTCAGATCTCCCTAGCAACTCCTAAAGATTAAGTTCTCAAACTGTGTCAAAACCCTGGTGCGTCGAGATTGGAGTTCACCCCTTTGGATCATAAAAGTTGCAGAGTCAAACCATTACTAAAAACCCTAGCGAGGCCAAATTTTCATTTTATAGGGTATATGTGCATTATTGCAAAACATTTTTGGAACATACACAATTAGTGCTTCTGAGGATTAGAACGAATAAGTCACTTGATTGTTCATGCGCAAGGTTGCTTTTGCCCTTGTTCATTATTTTCAAACATGCTTGAAATCACGTGCTTGTTATTTTGCATGCTTTTTTATCTATCTGGTTATTGAAAATGGACAAATCTGTTACAATCCTCAAATCTGGATATTGAAGTTTGCAAACAACTCAAATTTGAAAACTCAAAATTTGCAAAATCTGAAGTAAAATCCTTTTCTGGAGTCAAAAGTCATCTCAGGAGGTCAAAAAGTCATACGAGTTTCTATCAAGTGTCATTTCATTGCAACCCATATGTCGTATGATAGCAAACCCAATGTCGTACGAGTTTCCATGACAACAAATTCTCAAATTTGAAATCTTGAAACTGTCGTATGAGATTTTCAACTATCGTTTCATTGCAACCCATCTGTCGTATGATTGAGAACCCAGTGTCGTACGAGTTTCCATGATAGAAAATTCTCAAAGTCAAAATCTTGCAACTATCGTATGAGATTTTCAACTGTCATTTCATTGCTACCCAACTGTCGTATGAGATTTTCAATTGTCATTTCATTGATACCCAACTGTCGTATGATAACCAACCCAGTGTCGTACGAGTTTTGATGCCAAAAAATCCTAAGAGTCAAAATCTTGCTTGCAATTGTCGTACGAGTTTTGCAACTGTCATTTCATAGCATACCCAGTGTCGTACGAGTCTGCAGAGTGTCGTTTGGGAAATTTTTGAAAATTGTCAGAATTGCCAGATATTTAGCTTTTTCAGCCTATTTCCAGAATCTGTTGAACAAATCATTGTGTCAAGAACAGAGCAGTAGCTATTGAGAATCAGTACACATGTCTCAAAGAATCAGTACACAAGAGGAAGAAGCTCTAATCACTGCTATGATGAAGCAGCTACAAGCTATGCAAGTTGAACTTAACAATCTTAAGAAAGAAAAGGAACCTAAAGAGTTCTCCATGGAATATCTATACTCTTTTCCATTTGATAAAGACTTGTACATGTCACCATGCCCTCAGACAAAATGTGAGCAACGTGACAACCCTTATGATACCTCTTCCATGGAGAGTGACACATCCAGCTTTGGAGACTATGATGACTATGATGACAGACAATATAATGATACCTATGACACCTCTGTTCCTAAGAGTCCTCCTCATCGTGTGTTCCTACTTACTAAAAATAGGCCGTCACATTGGATAGATCATGATGGTGATCCATATGATTCTAATTTTGAAAGATATTTTGATGGCTTTTGTGGACAATACCTTGATGATGATCCATCTACTACTGTTGAGGACTATAAAATGCATCATGTTAGCTTGAAGCATCAATATTATAAGAATCCTTTTCCTAAGGATTCTCCTACTGAAAATAAAGATTATCTTCTCAAGCAAGATCATGTTAATGTTGGACCTTTGTCTTGTGATGGTTCCCTTCCATCCCCTACTTCCTCCAATACTCGTACATTTCATAAAACTTCTGAGTCTTTCAAATCTTTCACAGAACCTTCATCCAACGAAAGTCCTGATACTTTTCATGTGGTTCCCTATAGTTATCCTCCAGGGCTACCTCTTAAAGAAACTCAAGCTAACCTTCACTTGGCTGCAAATACTTTCAATGATGCTAAACTTAAAGAGCTTAAGCCTTCATATGCTACAATGCCTACTTTAGCTGGTCCTTCACCATCTCTTCCAAAGTCATCCATACAATCCCAACATGCTTCTTTGTCCTTAGAAGTGGCTCCATGTCAAGAGGACTCTAAAAATAATAAAGAAAAGAACATAAAGAAAGATCAAGATCAAGAACCCTCCATGTCATCCAATCCTTTTCATGATGTCTTTTATCAGCTTCAGGGTTCTTTTGATCCTACACACCCTTTTTCATGCATTCCACCATGTCTTAAGTCTTCTCCTAAGCAAGATCAAGTTACTACTTACACTGTTGAGCTTATTGACAATCAAAATAACCTTACCACACTTGCACTTTCCAAAGATGATACTTCCATTAAGGTTGGTAAAAATGGTGTTGTTACTTCCAATGTTAAGCCTATTGAAAATCAAGAGAAAAATTATGCGCTTATGCTATCCAAAGATCCTTGTCAAGATCAAAGTCTTCCATCTTCTTGTTCTACCATTCCATGTTCACTTCCGCTTTCTACTCTTCCTAAGTCTTCACAAGCTTTGAATGATCCTATCAAAGAAAATTCTCTTATTCAAGATGTCCATGATTCTATTGAAGATCCTAATGCTCACTCTAAAGATGTTGATATCTTTGGTTGTCATATAGATGCTGATGAACTTATTGATTATCTTTTTGCATTTTCCACATCGATCCTTGGACTTCCTCCACCAATACCAAACTCTTCATGTCTTCCTTCCATCTTGGTTCCTTATGTCCCTTCACTTTCCCCTCCTAACTCTCCTAATTTTCCATCCATCTTGGGTCCTTACATCCCTCCATGTCCCATCTTTCCTCAAGATCAACATAGATGCATACCCTTGAATCCTTTTCATCCACCCACCCATCTAAACCGGTCATATCCTCCTTCTTCTTCCACAAGTCCCAAGTTCTTTGGAAGTAACTTGAATGCTCAATACAATAAAAAGAAGCAATACAAGAATCCATCAAAAAAAGAAGATCACCATGTCTCCTCTCATCAACATGGAGGCATAAAGTCAAAAGAGATATCTAAGAAAAAAACTACAAGACAAGTATGGGTTCCAAAATCCATCATTGAAGATATTATCTCTAAATCATCAAAAGGAAATAAAAATCTTACAGCTATATGGATTCCAAAGTCTCTCTTGAAAGAGTCTGGTGTTGAACAAAAAGTGAAGTTGACATTCAAGCTTCAAAAGGCTTCCACTTCATCTCCTTCCAAAAACAATCCTCCATTCCATGCGCCTGAACCGCAACCTCTGCTATCCATTCGCCATATTCCTTCACGTATTCCTTCATTCATGATTCCTCCATTCTCTCACCACCCTTCAAGGTATGTGTTTATGTTGAACTTTCCTTCCTTTCCATCTACCCTTTCACAATCCTTCCATGCATTATCCTTCTACCTCCTATCCTTTTTCCTCACTTGCCTATTCCTCCTATCTTCCAACCTCACTCGCTTTACATAAAACCTTATCCTCCATTTTTCTCTTCCATCTCCCTTTCCCTATCAGCATCTTTGAGTGTATCATTTTGAATCTTTGGCATATCATGGTTTATCCTTTCAAGGAGCATTATCTAAAAATCTTGCCTTCTTCCAAAAAAAAAGAGAAATAAAAAAAAAAAAAAAAAAATTTGAAAATGTGCCTTGGTAGCAAAAGTAAAGAGAAATAAATTCATCCTATGGTAAAAACCACTCCCTTGTGGCACCTTGGATAAGTACCATGATGAAAACCTGGCAATCAGGCGTCATGCGTAGTTCTTCTACATATTTCATCCATTTCATCTTCTCTCTTTGATCTTGACAATGTTAATCTATACATGAACATTTGGCTATCTTGTGAGCTATCTTACGATGATCTTGCTTTCATTCCCTTCCTGTTTAGCCTTCATATTTATTTTCCTCCATTCATTTTTTCCTATCGCTATCCTTTTCCCCTTTGGTCTTGATCTAATAAAAGAAAGAAAGAATAAAACACGGTGCTATGAAGCCTCTTGACATGTCTACTCCTTTGGACTATATCCTGTCCTTCTTTGGCATTACGCTTTTGTGACTTATCCTATGTTGGCCTTTCATTGCTTATCCAAATGTGCTTTACATGACAATTTTTCCCTAGCTTGGGTATTCTTGAGGAGTTTTCCCTTGAGGATTTCTCCCCTTCACTCTCATTCAATCTCTTGTCTTCCATCTCTTCCACCAACTTGCCAATCCCTCTTGTTCTCCACCTTGCTAGACATTGGGACTACATGATATGATCTTGCTTGGGAGTTTGCAATGGAAAAAGATGCTATCAAGTATACCAAGTATCAGAACTAGTATTAGAACCAGTATCAGAACACGTATCAGAACAAGTATCAGAACCAATATCAGAACCAATATCAGAAAAAGTATCGGAACAAGTATCAGAATCAATTATTAGAATTAGTATCAGAATCAGTATCAGAACACCCACTAGGGCTACACCTTTTGCTTTAGTTTATGGGTCTGAAGCGGTACTGCCTATTGAGGTTGAAATCCCATCACTCAGAATCAGAATGCATGGTCTAGTAACTGATGATGACTACAGAGTGTCTAGGTTGCAAGAACTTGAACTACTAGATGAGCACAGACAAGTAGCATATGATCATCTCAGAGCATATCAGAAGAGAATGTCTAGAGGCTACAACAAGAAAGTCAGACACAAAGAATTTCAGGTTGGTGATCTAGTCTTAAGAAAAAATCTAAAAAATCAATCCCATCGAGAACGCAAGGGGAAGTTCGAACCCAACTGGCTGGGTCCCTTTGTCATCACTAGTACTTTTGTCTCTGGTGCCTATCAACTCTCAATGACTGAAGGAGAATAGTTCTGAGAACCAATCAACATTCTCCATCTGAAGAAATTCTACGCCTAAGCCATTCAGTCTATGGTAAAATGTCCTGAAAAAATCTTAAAAATTGGAAAAAGTCCTAAAAAAATGAACATCTTGGTGAAAACCTAGCAATAGGCACCTTGATGATTCACAAAAAAAATCAAAAATGAGAAAAAAAAATGAAAAAATGAGAAAAAAAAAAAGTGTCTTGGTGAAAACCTAGAAACAGGTGCCTTGGTAGCAAAAATAGAATCTCTGCCAAGATGGTGAAAACTCAGCAAACGGGTGCCACTTGTTTCAATATGCTCCATCTATCAGCGCAATCTTGGTCTTTCCCAGCTTTCAGTTTTGCTTTAGTTTGTACATATCTCCCACTTTGTTTCTGCATTTTTAGTTTTTAATAAGTCGATCTGTACACCAATCGGCTCCAGCGTCTGTATCCTATCAATGTTCAAACTTGGGGGCAATCAATGTCATATCCTATGGTCTCCCATGTATCTGAGATGTATCATATCCAGTCAGAATCCTTTGAAACTTCATTTGAGTCAGTCAAGTCTGTCTTGTCTCTAGAAAGGATTTTGCATCTACAACAACAATCAAACAACCAACTAAAAACAATCTATTCTTTTTACATGCTTTTATCTCCTTGTATGCTTACTGATTTGCATTGAGATTTCTACATATTGTGTCCCTTCGAGCTCTTCGATGATTTCCTTTATAGGATTTAGAGAGTGATGACTAGGGGCATAATCTTTTCTTTGTCTTATGCTTGTATGTGAAAATCTAACGTCTTTGGAAATTTTGGATTGAAATGGTGTCCGACTGTAAGAGCCTCTATCTTGAATTGGATGGCCATGCGTACCTCGACCATTGATACCCAAAAAATTCAAGGAAGTTTGATCTAACTATTGTCTTTTTGAGTGAGTTCTTTCTCCTACTGTGAAACATGATCTTACCTAAGGATGTGAACGATAAAGGGTCACTACGGGTAATTCACATTGGATTTAGAATAATCTCTTAGCTGTTTGATGTGTTTGTAATGCAAGGCGTATTCAGGTCATCACGATGTTTATGTTTTGATGCTTATACAAATTGCTATATCAAAATGGACATGATATTCAGGTCATCTTGGCGTTTGTGCCTTGGTGCTTATATCTAATCCGACATTCCGAAAACAAAATCAATATTCATATGTCCACGGTTGCCTAGCCAGTGGGTGTTGTATTGATTCTTGCGCATATAAATCAATATTCATATGTCTATGGTTTCATTGCTAGTGGGCATTGTATTGATTTATCTGGTTACCTAAAAGTTCAATAATGATAACAAACCGACACATGATCAGTGAGTAGGTCCTAGGTCTTAGGTTGCATTTCATTTTGCATGTCTCTTTGCATTTTGCATGTTTGCATGATCTCACAATGGTTAAACGAACTTCAATGCTTAAATGATTCTTTAAATCGCATCTTCAAGTCTAACAAGAGCTAAATCTCACACGAAGGTTCCTCCAACGAAATAGCAAGTACAATCCTTTTTCGGGATCAAAATCAAAATTTGAGATTGTTTATATTATTAACTACTTGCATATTTGACCTTCAATCATCACAGAAATCCATAATTCAACTTAACTGATTATCTTACATCAAACTATCAAAATTTCAACTTGGTCAACTATGGTCAACTCATGGTTTAACCTAGTCAAACTTGGTCTTTTGGGACCTTCCAACGATGCAAAATGCATTCTTGAACGTGTATAACCACTTTTCCAATCAATTAACATGCTTCTGAACTCTCAACGTTAACTTTTCTTATCAGATTTCAATTTTAATCCCGAAGGGGGCATGGTATTACACATCATTCAAAGTCTATAATCAAATTTGAAATCATATCTTTGTTGAAATCATATCTTCCTCAATAATCAAGACAACAACCACGTCTAGTTACTGATTCATCAAAAAAAAGTCCTCATCGCTCGGGGCAAATCTATCATCACTTGGGGCATATCAAATTCATCAAGATCCATATCAATCTGGTATTCTCCTAATCTTGTAAACTGTATCAGTTTTTGCAACCATCGGATCATAGTGTTCTTTCCTTGGTTCTTCGGCAACTGAAGGGTTCGGATGTGATACCTACTAGTTCTGCTAAGACAATGGAATCTAGAACCGGTCACTCACTTCTTAGCAATCCTAAGGTTTGGAATTAGGTGTTTTGACACTCTTTCACAATCATCAGTTCATCGCTGCTACAGTGAACATTATCTTTGGTCATTCAAGACCTATTATCTCCATATCAATTCAATATCAATCAGCTTCTGTCTCATATCAATTATCAATTTCAAACATCAGTTTCATATCTTTATCAAACACAAACTATCTTTGAACCACTGCGCTTCACACAGTAATTCAAAGAGGGGCAAAATGTAATACCCCAAAAATGGGCTATAAGTTCATTAATCTCTAAACATCATCAAATCAAATGAAATCGACATCAAAGTCCTAACCTAAGGCACATCTAAACATCATCGAATCATAATTGATTACCTTAAATTCTGCATCGAGGAATATTCCTAGTAATATTTCTAATCATCATAATTATCTTTAATTTTATAATTATTTGGCAATAAATCACATTTATCCTAAAGTTTGATTAATTGAATATTTTCATATTTAATTAATTAGATTTAATATCTTGCCAAATTAATTATGTAATTAAATTTAATTCTATCTATTATTAATTGTATTATTTAATTTTGACAATAAATCTAATAGCTTATGAATAATTGATTAAGTTCTTATTTAATTGATTAAAGCAAGTTGTCATTATTTAATAATATAGTTTTTAATAAAAGTTTGATTAAATAATTGATTAACCCATAAATCAATTGTTTTATTTTTAAAAGCAGTTAAGTTGGAAATAAATCACTTTATTATTAAATTAATTCATAAATAAAACATGCACAATCATAAAAGCTGACAACTATCAATTATCAATTAAAGCTAAACTCTATTTTGAGTTAAAACTTAGCTTTTGCATGTTTTTGTGAGTTAATTATCCTTTATTTAAAAATAACTCAAAAATCAACCTGAGTTATTTGAGTGATTTATGGCTTTTTTTCCCATGCACCTCCAAAGCCCTAGATTTCTATAAAATCAAGGCTTCAACTCATCTCAAATCATCTCATAATTTTGCAAGCTTACTTTGCCAAAGTCATCTACGAATTGCACAACTATTTTGAAGAATTGGAATTTGGAGAATCAAAGCTTATTGCGAATCAAGGCTATTGTGAGATCAATTTGTTTCATTTTTTTACATTCATTTAGATTCTTTTTCATATCATTGTTAGATCATTTTAGCATATCAAATTTTCTTATTAGCATAGATTCATATCAATTTTTATCATTCATATTGCATAGAAAATATCAAAAAAATAGATTAATTGCATTCATATTTCATATCAGTTTGGCATTCAAATCCTTCATTTAGGTGTTGTCTAGGTCACTAATCTCGATAACAATCTGAGAACATTAATCTTGCACCTACTAGAAGGCAGTAAATCGCTTGGTTAAATTAGATTTCAATTTTGCATGATTTTGATTATAGCTAACCTCTAATGTTTTACTGAAGTGTTGTGTCTACAAATCAGGTACAAGTTTCACACACACACTATCTAGTTGTGAGATTTTCATATCTGATCTCTTAACATATTTGCTAGAAGCCCTCATATTTCTCTCAGTAAGAATAGTTGTGGCATAGGATCTTTCAACTATTTGTGGACCCTTTATCTTGTAAAAAATGACCAATCTTCCAATCAAATGTACCTTATGTTTGACGTGTTGTGGTAACTTTCTCATTGTAGTGACGAATCTATTGTTTAAATCAACTATTGTCTCATAGATACCCTTTTTGATAGTGGTAAGTTCATGTATAGCAAACTTGATATCAATCGGATCCCCATATTGTAATCTAAAAACACTCGTAAACTCCTCCCAAGAAATAGTACTACTATCTAGGATATTTTTGTACCATTCTTTGGCACTTTCTTTTAAGGAATTCACAAACAATTTTATCATGGCATCCTCATTGTTTGTCTCATATTCATGTGTAGTATTGATGAAATAACTTAGATGTTCTTCCCCAATTACTCCATTATTACCTTGAAACATATGAATCACTCATTTTATTTCAACTATTAGTACAGTTTTATGGACATGGTATGACTATCCCAGAATGACAGCATTTTGGTGAGTTAATTTGTTTGTGTAGAAGTATGAATGGATTGGATCAATGAATTGGAATGGATATGGGTAGAGTATAGAAGAGTTTAGAATGATGTTAGAGTTTCTTTTGGATGAGAAGGCAAAGCCATAGTGTGCTTAGGGGAATAGTGTGATGATTGTCCCAACTAGAGAATCCCTCATATTTCTCTCAGTAAGCTGAATAGTTGTGGCATAGGATCCTTCAACTCTTTGTGGACCCTTTGTCTTGTAAACAATGACCAATCTTTCAATCAAATGCACCTTATGTTTGACGTGTGGTGGTAACTTTCTCATTGTAGTGATGAATCTATTGTTTAAATCAACTACACATGAATATGAGACAGACAATGAGGATGCACAAACAGGAATGAGACAGACAATGAGGATACACAAACTATTGGTACAATTTTATGGACATGGTATGACTATCCCAAAATGACAGCATTTTGGTGAGTTAATTTGTTTGTGTAGAAGTATGAATGGATTGGATCAATGGATTGGAATGGATATGGGCAGAGTATAGAAGAGTTTAGAATGATGTTAGAGTTTCTTTTGGATGAGAAGGAAAAGCCATAGTGTGCTTAGGGGAATAGTGTGATGATTGTCCCAACTACAGAATCCCTCATATTTCTCTCAGTAAGCTAAATAGTTGTGGCATAGGATCCTTCAACTCTTTGTGGACCCTTTGTCTTGTAAACAATGACCAATCTTTCAATCAAATGCACCTTATGTTTGACGTGTGGTGGTAACTTTCTCATTGTAGTGATGAATCTATTGTTTAAATCAACTACACATGAATATGAGACAGACAATGAGGATGTACAAAAATCTCCTAGATAGACAAAGGGTCCAAAAACAATTGAAGTATCCTATGCCACAACTATTCTTACTGAGAGAAATATGAGGGCTTCTAGTAAATATGTTAAGAGATCAGATATGAAAATCTCACAACTAGATATAGCTGCCCCAAGCAAGCCAGTTTGCATAATTGGACAAGTTGAAAGGTGCCATGAAGAACCTATAATATAAAGTTCTAATTCTCTAGTTGGGATAGTCATCACACTATTTAGAAGAAATATGAAGAAATAGTACTACTGTCTAGGATATTTTTGTACCATTCTTTGGCACTTTCTTTTAAGGAATTCACAAACAATTTTATCATGGCATCCTCATTGTCTGTCTCATATTCATGTGTAGTATTGATGAAATAACTTAGATGTTCTTCCCCAATTACTGCATTATTACCTTGAAACATATGAATCATTCCTTTTATTTCAACAATTGGTACAGTTTTATGGACATGGTATGACTGTCCCAGAATGACAGCATTTTGGTGAGTTAATTTGTTTGTGTAGAAGTATGAATGGATTGGATCAATGGATTGGAATGGATATGGGCAGAGTATAGAAGATTTTAGAATGATGTTAGAGTTTCTTTTGGATGAGAAGGCAAAGCCATAGGGTGCTTAGGGGAATAGTGTGATGATTGTCCCAACTAGAGAATCCCTCATATTTCTCTCAGTAAGCTGAATAGTTGTGGCATAGGATCCTTCAACTCTTTGTGCACCCTTTGTCTTGTAAACAATGACCAATCTTTCAATCAAATGCACCTTATGTTTGATGTGTGGTGGTAAATTTCTCATTGTAGTGACAAATCTATTGTTTAAATCAACTACACATTAATATGAGACAGATAATGAGGATGCACAAACATGAATGATTCATATGTTTCAAGGTACAAAAATCTCCTAGATAGACAAAGGGTCCACAAACAGTTGAAGTATCCTATGCCACAACTATTCTTACTGAGAGAAATATGAGGGCTTCTAGTAAATATGTTAAGATATCATACATGAAAATCTCACAACTAGATACAGCTACCCCAGGCAAGCCAGTTTGCATAATTGGACAAGTTGAAAGGTGCCATGAAGAATCTATAATATAAAGTTGTGATTCTCTAGTTGGGATAGTCATCACACTATTTAGAAGAAATATGAAGAAATATGAATATGAAGAAATAGTACTACTATCTAGGATATTTTTGTACCATCCTTTGGCACTTTCTTTTAAGGAATTCACAAACAATTTTATCATGGCATCCTCATTGTCTGTCTCATATTCATGTGTAGTATTGATGAAATAACTTAGATGTTCTTCCCTAATTACTGCATTATTACCTTGAAACATATGAATCATTCCTTTTATTTCAACTATTGGTATAGTTTTATGGACATGGTATGACTGTCCCAGAATGATAGCATTTTGGTGAGTTAATTTGTTTGTGTAGAAGTATGAATGGATTGGAATGGATATGGGCAGAGTATAGAAGAGTTTATAATGATGTTAGAGTTTCTTGTGGATGAGAAGGAAAAGCCATAGTGTGCTTAGGGGAATAGTGTGATGACTGTCCCAACTAGAGAATCCTTCATATTTCTCTCAGTAAGTTGAATAGTTGTGGCATAGGATCCTTCAACTCTTTGTGGACCCTTTGTCTTGTAAAAAATGACCAATCTTTCAATCAAATGCACCTTATGTTTGACGTGTGGTGGTAACTTTCTCATTGTAGTGATGAATCTATTGTTTAAATCAACTACACATGAATATGAGACAGACAATGAGATTGCACAAACAGGAATGATTCATATGTTTCAAGGTACAAAAATCTCCTAGATAGACAAAGGGTCCACAAAAAGTTGAAGTATCCTATGCCACAACTATTCTTACTGAGATAAATATGAGGGCTTCTAGTAAATATGTTAAGAGATCAGATATGAAAATCTCACAACTAGACACAGCTGCCCCAAGCAAGCCAATTTGCATAATTGGACAAGTTGAAAGGTGCCATGAAGAACCTATAATATAAAGTTCTGATTCTCTAGTTGGGACAGTCATCACACTGTTTAGAAGAAATATGAAGAAATATGAATATGAAGAAATAGTACTACTATCTAGGATATTTTTGTACCATTCTTTGGCACTTTCTTTTAAGGAATTCACAAACAATTTTATCATGGCATCCTCATTGTCTATCTCATATTCATGTGTAGTATTGATGAAATAACTTAGATGTTCTTCCCCAATTACTCCATTATTACCTTGAAACATATGAATCATTCCTTTTATTTCAACTATTGGTATAGTTTTATGGACATGGTATGACTATCCCAGAATGACAACATTTTGGTGAGTTAATTTGTTTGTGTAGAAGTATGAATGGATTGGATCAATGGATTGTAATGGATATGGGAAAAGTATAGAAGGGTTTAGAATGATGTTAGAGTTTCTTGTGGATGAGAAGGCAAAGCCATAGTGTGCTTAGGGGAATAGTGTGATGACTGTCCCAACTAGAGAATCCCTTATATTTCTCTTAGTAAGCTGAATAGTTGTGGCATAGGATCCTCCAACTATTTGTGGACCCTTTGTATTGTAAATAATGACCAATCTTTTAATCAAATGCACCTTATGTTTGACGTGTGCTGGTAACTTTCTCATTGTAGTGACGAATCTATTGTTTAAATCAACTACACATGAATATAAGACAGACAATGAGGATGCACAAACAGGAATGATTCATATGTTTCAAGGTACAAAAATCTCCTAGATAGACAAAGGGTCAACAAACAGTTGAAGTATCCTATGCCACAACTATTCTTACTCAGAGAAATATGAGGGCTTCTAGTAAATATGTTAAGAGATCAGATATGAAAATCTCACAACTAGATACAGCTGCCCCTGGCAAGCCAGTTTGCATAATTGGACAAGTTGAAATGTGCCATGAAGAACCTATAATATAAATTTTTGATTCTCTAGTTGGGATATTCATCACACTATTTAGAAGAAATATGAAGAAATATGAATATGAAGAAATAGTACTACTGTCTAGGATATTTGTGTACCATTCTTTGGCACTTTCTTTTAAGGTATTCACAAATAATTTTATCATGGCATCCTCATTGTCTGTCTCATATTCATCTGCAATATTGATGAAATAAATTAGATGTTCTTCCCCAATTACTGCATTATTACCTTGAAACATATGAATCATTCCTTTTATTTCAACTATTGGTACAGTTTTATGGACATGGTATGATTGTCCCAAAATGACAGCATTTTGGTGAGTTAATTTGTTTGTGTAGAAGTATGAATGGATTGGATCAATGGATTGAAATGGATATGGGCAGAGTATAGAAGAGTTTAGAATGATGTTAGAGTTTCTTGTGGATGAGAAGGCAAAGCCATAGTGTGCTTAGGGGAATAGTGTGATGACTGTCCCAACTAGAGAATCCTTCATATTTCTCTCAGTAAGCTGAATAGTTGTCGCATAGGATCCTTCAACTATTTGTGGACCCTTTGTCTTGTAAACAATGACCAATCTTTCAATCAAATGCACCTTATGTTTGACGTGTGGTAGTAAATTTCTCATTGTAGTGACGAATCTATTGTTTAAATCAAATACACATGAATATGAGACAAATAATGAGGATGCACAAACAGGAATGATTCATATGTTTCAAGGTACAAAAATCTCCTAGATAGACAAAGGGTCCACAAACAGTTGAAGTATCCTATGCCACAACTATTCTTACTGAGAGAAATATGAGGGCTTCTAGTAAATATGTTAAGAGATCAAATATGAAAATCTCACAACTAGATACAGCTACCCCAGGCAAGCTAGTTTGCATAATTGGACAAGTTGAAATGTGCCATGAAGAACCTATAATATAAAGTTTTGATTCTCTAGTTGGGACAATCATCACACTATTTAGAAGAAATATGAAGAAATCTGAATATGAAGAAATAGTACTATTGTCTAGGATATTTTTGTACCATTCTTTGGCACTTTCTTTTAAGGAATTCACAAACAATTTTATCATGGCATCCTCATTGTCTTTCTCATATTCATGTGTAGTATTAATGAAATAACTTAGATGTTCTTCCCCAATTACTGCACTATTACCTTGAAACATATGAATCATTCCTTTTATTTCAACTATTGGTACAGTTTTATGGACATGGTATGACTATCCCAGAATGACAACATTTTGGTGAGTTAATTTGTTTGTGTAGAAGTATGAATGGATTGGAATGGATATGGGTAGAGTATAGAAGAGTTTAGAATGATGTTAGAGTTTCTTTCAGATGAGAAGGAAAAGCCATAGTGTGCTTAGAGGAATAGTGTGATGACTGTCCCAACTAGAGAATCCCTCATATTTCTCTCAGTAAGCTAAATAGTTGTGGCATAGGATCCTTCAACTCTTTGTGGACCCTTTGTCTTGTAAACAATGACCAATCTTTCAATCAAATGCACCTTATGTTTGACATGTGGTGGTAACTTTCTCATTGTAGTGACGAATCTATTGTTTAAATCAACTACACATGAATATGAGACAAACAATGAGGATGCACAAACAGGAATGATTGATATGTTTCAAGGTAAAAAAATATCCTAGATAGACAAAGGGTCCACAAACAGTTGAAGTATCCTATGCCACAACTATTCTTACTGAGAGAAATATGAGGGCTTCTAGTAAATATGTTAAGAGATCAGATATGAAAATCTCACAACTAGATACAGCTACCCCAGGCAAGCCAATCTGCATAATTAGACAAGTTGAAAGGTGCCATGAAGAACCTATAATATAAAGTTCTGATTCTCTAGTTGGGACATTCATCACACTATTTAGAAGAAATATAAAGAAATAGTACTACTGTCTAGGATATTTTTGTACCATTCTTTGGCACTTTCTTTTAAGGAATTCAAAAACAATTTTATCATGGCATCCTCATTGTCTGTCTCATATTCATGTGTAGTATTATTGAAATAAATTAGATGTTCTTCCCCAATTACTCCATTATTACCTTGAAACATATGAATCATTCCTTTTATTTCAACTATTGGTACAGTTTTATGGACATGGTATGACTGTCCCAGAATGACAGCTTTTTGGTGAATTAATTTGTTTGTGTAGAAGTATGAATGGATTGGATCAATGGATTGGAATGGATATAGGTAGAGTATAGAAGATTTTAGAATGATGTTAGAGTTTCTTTTGGATGAGAAGGCAAAGCCATAGTGTGCTTAGTGGATTAGTGTGATGACTGTCCAAACTAGAGAATCCCTCATATTACTCTCAGTAAGCTGAATAGTTGTGGCATAGGATCCTTCAACTATTTGTGGACCCTTTTCTAGTAAACAATGACCAATATTTCAATCAAATGCACCTTATGTTTGACGTGTGGTGGTAACTTTCTCATTGTAGTGATGAATCTATTGTTTAAATCAACTACACATGAATATGAGACAAACAATGAGGATGCACAAACATGAATGATTCATATGTTTCAAGGTACAAAAATCTCCTAAATAGACAAAGGGTCAACAAACGGTTGAAGTATCCTATGCCACAACTATTCTTACTAAGAGAAATATGAGGGCTTCTAGTAAATATGTTAAGAGATCAGATATGAAAATCTCACAACTAGATATAGTTGCCCCAGGCAAGCCAGTTTGCATAATTGGACAAGTTGAAAGGTGCCATGAAGAACCTATAATATAAAGTTCTGATTCTCTAGTTGGGACAGTCATCACACTATTTAGAGGAAATATGAAGAAATAGTACTACTGTCTAGGATATTTTTGTACCATTCTTTGGCACTTTCTTTTAAGGAATTCACAAACAATTTTATCATGGCATCCTCATTGTCTTTCTCATATTCATTTGTAGTATTGATGAAATAACTTAGATGTTCTTCCCCAATTACTCCATTATTACCTTGAAACATATGAATCATTCCTTTTATTTCAACTATTGGTATAGTTTTATGGACATGGTATGACTGTCCTAGAATGACAACATTTTGGTGAGTTAATTTGTTTGTGTAGAAGTATGAATGGATTGGATCAATGCATTGGAATGGATATGGGTAGAGTATAGAAGAGTTTAGAATGATGTTAGAGTTTCTTGTGGATGAGAAGGAAAAGCCATAGTGTGCTTAGGGGAATAGTGTGATGACTGTCCCAACTAGAGAATCCCTCATATTTCTCTCAATAAGCTGAATAGTTGTGGCATAGGATCCTTCAACTGTTTGTGGACCCTTTGTCTTGTAAACAATGACCAATATTTCAATCAAATGCACCTTATGTTTGACGTGTGGTGGTAACTTTCTCATTGTAGTGACGAATCTATTGTTTAAATCAACTACACATGAATATGAGACAGACAATGAGGATGCACAAACATGAATGATTCATATGTTTCAAGGTACAAAAATCTCCTAGATAGACAAAGGGTCCACAAACAGTTGAAGTATCCTATGCCACAACTATTCTTACTGGGATAAATATGAGGGCTTCTAGTAAATATGTTAAGAGATCAGATATGAAAATCTCACAACTAGATACAGCTGCCCCAGGCAAGCCAGTTTGCATAATTGGACAAGTTGAAAGGTGCCATGAAGAACCTATAATATAAAGTTCTGATTCTCTAGTTGGGACAGTCATCACACTATTTAGAATAAATATGAATAAATATGAATATGAAGAAATAGTACTACTGTCTAGGATATTTTTGTACCATTCTTTGGCACTTTCTTTTAAGGAATTCACAAACAATTTTATCATGGCATCCTCATTGTCTGTCTCATATTCATGTGTAGTATTGATGAAATAACTTAGATGTTCTTCCCCAATTACTCTATTATTACCTTGAAACATATGAATCATTCCTTTTATTTCAACTATTGGTATAGTTTTATGGACATGGTATGACTGTCCCAGAATGACAGCATTTTGGTGAGTTAATTTGTTTGTGTAGAAGTATGAATAGATTGGATCAATGGATTGGAATGGATATGGGCAGAGTATAGAAAATTTTAGAATGATGTTAGAGTTTCTTGTGGATGAGAAGGCAAAGCCATAGTGTGCTTAGGGGAATAGTGTGATGACTGTCCCAACTAGAGAATCCCTCATATTTCTCTCAGTAAGCTGAGTAGTTGTGGCATAGGATCCTTCAACTCTTTGTGGACACTTTGTCTTGTAAAAAATGACCAATCTTTCAATCAAATGCACCTTATGTTTGACGTGTGGTGGTAACTTTCTCATTGTAGTGACGAATCTATTATTTAAATCAACTACACATGAACATGAGACAGACAATGAGGATGCACAAACAGGAATGATTCATATTTTCAAGGTACAAAAATCTCCTAGATAGACAAAGGGTCCACAAACAGTTGAAGTATCCTATGCCACAACTATTCTTACTAAGAGAAATATGAGGGCTTCTAGTAAATATGTTAAGAGATCAGATATGAAAATCTCACAACTAGATATAACTGCCCCAGGCAAGCCAGTTTGCATAATTAGACAAGTTGAAAGGTGCCATGAAGAACCTATAATATAAAGTTCTGATTCTCTAGTTGGGACAGTCATCACACTATTTAGAAGAAATATGAAGAAATAGTACTACTGTCTAGGATATTTTTGTACCATTCTTTGGCACTTTCTTTTAAGGAATTCACAAACAATTTTATCATGGCATCCTCATTGTTTGTCTCATATTCATGTATAGTATTGATGAAATAACTTAGATGGTCTTCCCCAATTACTACATTATTGCCTTGAAACATATGAATCATTCCTTTTATTTCAACTATTGGTACAATTTTATGCACATGTTATGACTTTCCCAGAATGACAGCATTTTGGTGAGTTAATTTGTTTGTGTAGAAGTATGAATGGATTGGATCAATGGATTGAAATGGATATGGGTAGAGTATAGAAGAGTTTAGAATGATGTTAGAGTTTCTTGTGGATGAGAAGGCAAAGCCATAGTGTGCTTAGGGGAATAGTGTGATGACTGTCCCAACTAGAGAATCCCTCATATTTCTCTCAATAAGCTGAATAGTTGTGGCATAGGATCCTTCAACTGTTTGGACAATGGACCCTTTGTCTTGTAAACAATGACCAATCTTTCAATCAAATGCACCTTATTTTTGACATGTGGTGGTAACTTTCTCATTGTAGTGATGAATCTATTGTTGAAATCAACTACACATCAATATGAGACAGACAATGAGGATGCACAAACATGAATGATTCATATGTTTCAAGGTACAAAAATCTCCTAGATAGACAAAGGGTCCACAAACAGTTGAAGTATCCTATGCCACAACTATTCCTACTGAGAGAAATATGAGGGCTTCTAGTAAATATATTAAGAGATCAGATATCAAAATCTCACAACTAGATACAGTTGCCCCAGGCAAGCCAGTTTGCATAATTGGACAAGTTGAAAGGTGCCATGAAGAACCTATAATATAAAGTTCTGATTCTCTAGTTGGGACAGTCATCACACTATTTAGAAGAAATATGAAGAAATATGAATATGAAGAAATAGTACTATTGTCTAGGATATTTTTGTACCATTCTTTTGCACTTTCTTTTAAGGAATTCACAAACAATTTTATCATGGCATCCTCATTGTCTGTCTCATATTCATGTTTAGTATTGATGAAATAACTTAGATGTTCTTCCCCAATTACTACATTATTACCTTGAAACATATGAATCATTCCTTTTATTTCAACTATTGGTATAGTTTTATGGACATGGTATGACTGTCCCAGAATGACAACATTTTGGTGAGTTAATTTGTTTTTGTAGAAGTATGAATGGATTGGAATGGATATGGGCAGAGTATAAAAGAGTTTAGAATGATGTTAGAGTTTCTTGTGGATGAGAAGGCAAATCCATAGTGTGCTTAGGGGAATAGTGTGATGACTGTCCCAATACAGCTGTAACAGGACATATGGAACTTAGTCAAACATATTGAGCACTTTAAATAAAGAATACAATGGAAAAGAAAGAGCACTTTCAATGATGTTCCTAAAATACGGTAGCAAGAACTTTGGTATCTCAGATAATAGAAAGCCAAAAGGCCACTCCAGGAAACAAGGTGTTAGTATATTATACAGGAAGCTGAGAAATTAAAAAAGAATTGGAAATTATTTGACTTTAATATTGCCAATAAAACTTTCAGATTTCACTTAGAGTTGGGAGAAGTGAGAAGTGAAAGGAATGTTAGTATTAGAGGAATGCTCGTTTGTGACAAAGAATATTTACTCGACTTCCATCAAGGGGACAAAGAAGAGCTAGTCTAATATTGGAGAATGCATGGCTAATGTTGGTCCACACGGGTCCACAAACAATTGAAGGATCCTATGCCACAACTATTCTTACTGAGAGAAATATGATATGAAAATCTCACAACTAGATACAGCTGCCCCAGGCAAGCCAATTTCCATAATTGGACATGTTGAAAGGTGCCATGAAGAACCTATAATATAAAGTTCTAATTCTCTAGTTGGGATAGTCATCACACTATTTAGAAGAAATATGAAGAAATAGTACTATTGTCTAGGATATTTTTGTACCATTCTTTGGCACTTTCTTTTAAGGAATTCACAAACAATTTTATCATGGCATCCTTATTGTCTGTCTCATATTCATGTGTAGTATTGATGAAATAACTTAGATGGTCTTCCCCAATTACTGCATTATTACCTTGAAACATATGAATCATTCCTTTTATTTCACCAGGGATTGTGTTTGGGTAATTAGAAATTCCAAAGAAATCCAATTCATGTCTATATATTTCTACTCCTACAGGGTGTTTAAACTTTGAAAGAAACAAACCTTTGAGCTCGTATTCAAACTTGATGTCTAGGGTTTGGCACGTTGCCAAACCATTGATTTCACTACTGAGTACTGAACTGCTACTGGCAACAATTTTATGGAACTTGATCATTGTTATGGTTCCCATGTTGTTGATTTCTATTTTATTGTTTTTTATGTTCTCTCCCTTCAATAGGATGCATTGGCTGTCTATTTTATCAAGAATCTTGTATATGCTCTTGTGACCTAGTAGGTGAAACATGATATGTGCGTTTGTGTTTAAGCATGCCAAGAATTCTCTTATGTGTGTCCCTTAAATCTGCAAATGCCTTAAATCTACAAATGCATTGGTTATACCAGATGTACAATGTCATGTTGCATCCTAAACAATGATATGTGCGTTTGTGTTTAAGCATGCCAAAAATTCTCTTACGTGTGTCCCTTAAATCTACAAATGCCTTAAATCTACAAATGCATTGGTTATACCAGATGTACAATGTCATGCTGCATCCTAAACCCTAGTCGCAGCCTTCATAATTCTCGATCATAGCATGTACAAACCCTAGTCAAACCGTAGTCACCACTAAGAATACTCATTGATTCAATCGCCTACCAGCATATTACTAACAGAGATGACAAGAAAATGACAATCCAATACATAATGAAACATAGAAAACATGGAAGATACCTCAAACTCCATGCGCAGAAGATAAATAATGAAATGTGCTATTAACCTCGGGTGTAGGGCTCTTCACGACTTGGAATAAGCTCCGCTCCTTAGCTTAGAAATGAAAATCCTAATTCGCACACTGCAACCGTAAAAATGAAAATGAGAATTGAAATGTTTTTTTAAAGTAATATGTCATGTTGGTCAAAATTTTGACCGACATGGTATTGGTGGAAATTTCGACCAACACGGGCATGGTTTTAAAAAAAAAACAAATTTTTCCTTGTATACCCCGACCAACCTAAACCATTTTCATTAATGGTCGATAATTTTTGTAGAAAAATGATGTCAAATGTACTAGTATCATAGCCATCATGGTCAGCATTTGGTTCAACTTCATTTGAACCACACTCCATGTCGGGTACCATTAGGCATGGAGTGTGGTCATACCCATGTTACCATAATAATGAGTTAGCCTATAAAATTATGAATAAAATACCTCGTGTATCATATTTATAATACTGCAGGTGCACCCGGGATTGGCCCAGGCACCCAAGTTCCTACCAAAGGAACCCAAGTCGAACCTAGAAGAGAACAAAATTAGAACCGGAACCTAGCCTCAAACAAAGAACCGGATAACTTAGCTTTTTTCTAATTCAAGTTTATTTCTGAATTCTTCTCCAATTCCAACCTGATTATTCCATATTTTGTTTTCCAATTTTCCTTCTTCCTCACTCCAAATAAAATGTCTTTCCTTCTATGCCTCTATATCTAAATGAAGTGATGCATCCCTTTGAACATAGATCTCTTTTCTAAGAGACGTGGCTTTCTATTTAAACTGTAAGTGTTGCTTTATAATTATTAATAAAGGTAATGATTATTAGTTATGTTGTTATTTCCTTTTACTAATTGTGCTATTTCAAGGATCACCACCCATGACTTGAATAAGATGATGAATGTTGTTAATGCCTTTATTACAAAGGAATCATCACCCACCATTAATGAATATTAATGATCATTATTTCCTAAGGGTAATTGTTGTTTGTGTATGTTGATCACCCAAGTCTTTGGCTATGATTTGCATGCTATGAGATTTGTCAGAAGTGGGGGTATGACATGTTGGTTGGATTATAACATATTGACACTTACACCATGAAGAACACAAATGATTAAACAGAAAGAGAGGACCAACTGAACCATCTTGTGGTCAATCTATATCACATTGAGAAACAACGTCAAGACTTGAGAATCAAAACAAGCAAAGAATGAATGTGAAGCTTACATAGGTAAACAAAATTTAACTCTGGAAATTATTCAATCTGGCCAATTCACCTGTACTAGAACTTAATGAATTCAAGATACATCAAATAGAAGAAAAGTTTCTTCAAGACCATGAATGATCAACAACATTCCATGATTATATTGAAAATATTTTACATCAGAAAACAAAACACTAATCTATATTATCATTAAGCCATAAAATATGTCTTTAAAGTTTAGAAGCATCACAAAAACTTTCAAGAAACATAGTACTATCCAAAACAAATACCCTCCAAATGATTATGATTATGTTGATGTTGATGTCTATAATTTATGTCTAATGATTATGATGATGTTGATGTTGATGTTGATGTCTATAATTTATTTCACTTACTGATGCTTGCCTAGATTGAATTTTGAATTGCCAGGCTAGAGAACGCTTTCAAAGTTTAGGGTTTATTCTGTGAATGATACTCTTAGTTACAACTCAAATGCAACTCAACATATTTTTGATGCTGGGCAACCCACTACAGAAACTCATTCGCGGGTGAAATTTAATGTTGTGAATCTTGGCATTGTTAATGTTATTACTTTTCCTCATGTTTCATATTTGTGAAAAAATTTCTTGGCGCTATCTTCTTTTTCAATTCCTATATTTGCATCTTTTTAGATCATTAACATAAGCATTACATGTCTTTGTTCAAAGTTTATTCTAACACTATATTATATCTTATTCATATTACAATGTTCTTTTTTGTGGGGCAGGATGTCAATATTCATTGTCTTCATTGTGGGGGACAATGAAGATTTCTCTGACAAATAGCAGGTCTTCTTTAGTATCTTATAATAACATGCTAAATGGATAAAGGTGTTATCTTCATTTAATCTACCAATTACTAATAGATTAAGCATATTATTATTATTCTTAATGTTCCATTTAAATGCATTTAACATAAAAAAAACAAATTTACAAAATTGAACCAATGGCATGTTTACAACAAAGGTCTCCAAACTGATTTCTTTCCCTTTCAATGGTTTCCAAGATGTGTTGAGGAATCTACTCCTTGTTTAATGTTAATTGTTCCTGCACAATCCACTCGTACAACAGTGAAATGCTATGTGGAAGGGATTGTTGATAGTGTTCCTCGAGGGAAGGGGGATTGTGAAAGACTTGTTATCATTATATTGTGTATTTCCAATAATATGTTTGGATGTAGGGCAGACCAGAAGAATGAAGGATCGCTCACTGATTGCATGATAACCTAGTTTTGAACGGTCATTGGTTGAGGGGACAGTCAAGGTCCAAATGATTGGGCCATTGGAGGACCCTATTTCTTTATATTAATTTCTATTCAAATTGGATGCATGGATTTCTTGTGAATTATCGGCTGCTATGTATCCTGCAACTGCATCCGTAAATCTGCATATACTTCTCTAGGGTTGTAAGCCACTTAGGGATCAAAATAGAGAAAATAAATCAAAATCATTCTTTATCCTATTTCCTTTTAACAAAGTCTCAACTATCAATGATACAATACATTTGATGCCCTAAGATATCAATACAAATGGCGTCTAGCTAGAAGCTCACGGGCTGTCCATTTGATAACCATAGTCAACATTTCAAAAAAATGGATATAAAGCATGGGCTAGGGCACGACACTAGTAGAATGCGGTCATTTCAGAGAGCATCTCAGCAATATACAATGGCGTCATTAAACGTGCCAATAATATCAACAAATATGAATCCAAACATTTCAAAACCAATGGCATGTTTACAACAAAGGTCTAATAGAACTCCCAACAATTCTTAAACATACTTTATCTGATATGATGAATTCTTAAACAATTAAGGTTGGAGTAGACATAGTTATCACACATTTTTTTGTGTGGTACAAGGAAGAATTGGCTAGGTCAAATCTTCATTCATGCTAGCAGTCTACAAAATTAGACCTTTATTAACAATTCATCATATCAGATAAAGTATGTTTAAGAATTGTTGGGACTGGTCCTTTGGCATGTATTAAACATAATAGAATTTTTAGCATATTATTATCATTCTATTTCTTTGTTGTAAACATTCCATTGGTTTAGTTTTGTAACTTCACTATTGTATGAGTGGATTGTGCAAGAACAATTAAAATTAAACAAGGAGCAACTCCTCAACACATCTTGGAAACCATTGAATTCAATAATAAATGAAACCTAACACCAATACTATTCCTTCCATTCACTTCTACCAAGAATAAAGTATTTAATCCATTCAGCATTACATATAATCATTAGATAGTTACATTTCATGACTTTGTAGAGGAACAGTCACAACCAAAATGATCAAAATTACTTTCACCCTTGCACAAGCTATTCCAACCTTCAAGTAAAATGAGAAATATGCTATATCAAATCATTCATATTCATAGTAACCATTCAAAGGATCATTTTGTCAATGAACCCTTTGACTGTACCCCTACGGCAAAGAAAGGAAACCTATCAATAGAGAAAGGAAACATAGTAAAACCAATCTATGCCATTGTTTGTGAGGGTACAATCATGATAAGTGTCTCTCAAACCTCTCTGAACATGTAAGATTGTCTTTAAATACTTTATTGATCTCTTCTAAACATCAACCAAATCAAACCTACATTTGAATCCACACACAATAACCCAAAATGAAGGGTTTTGTATCCTTTAATGAATCTCAGTCATTGGTAATGCATGGACAGTCAAACCAGTAGTCTCCAAAGCATTCAATAAGTGAATATGAATGTTTGAAAACTTTCCTCTCAACTTCCCCAACCACTCCTAATCAGTTAGAGGGATTAGTTGAGTGTTTAGACACTAAAAATTCTCATGCAACTCCCAAAATTTCAAATACAAAATGAAATTAAATCCATTTATGAATTAAATTCAGTATGCCAAAGGACTAGTCCCAAGAAATCTTAAACATACTTTATCTCATATGATGAATTGTTAATAAAGGTATAATATACAATGGTCGTACTAGTAATATCAACAAATGTGAATCCAAACATTTCAAAACCAATAGCATGTTTACAACAAAGGTCTAATAGAACTCCCAACAATTCTTAAATATACTTTATCTGATATGATGAGTTCTTAAACAATTAAGGTTGGAGTAGACATAGTTATCACACATTTTTTTGTGGTACAAGGAAGATTTAGCTAGGTCAAATCTTCCTTCGTGCTAGCAGTCTATAGAATTAGACCTTTATTAACAATTCATCATATCAAATAAAGTATATTTAAGAATTGTTGGGATTGGTCCTTTGGCGTGTATTAAAGAGAATAGAATTTTCAGCATATTATTATCATTCTATTTCTTTATTGTAAACATGCCATTGGTTCAATTTTGTAACTTCATTGTTGTATGAGTGGATTGTGTAGGTACAATTACCATTAAACAAGGAGCAACTCCTCAACACATCTTGGAAACCATTGAATTCAATAATAAATGATCTCTTCTAAACATTAACCAAATCAAACATACATTTGATCCACAGACAATAACCCAAAATGAAGGGTTATGTATCTTTTAATGAATCTCAGTCACTGGTAACGCATGGACAGTCAAACCAGTAGTCCAAAGCATTCAATAAGTAATATCAACAAATGTGAATCCAAACATTTCAAAACAATGAATCAATATCCTTGAGCACAAGCACCAAGAACATCAAATAATGGAGATAAAGCACGGGCTAGGGTACGACACCAATAGAATGCGGTCATTTCAGTGATTATTCATGATCAAATAAAATGCAATGCATTTGAAATTTGTGGTCAAATATGATGTCAGAGGCTCAAAAGACGTTGCCCGTCAAAGATACCAATCAAAGATAAAGAAATCACATACCTTCTCTTGTGCTCAACTTTCACGAAGGAAGATTTGATGGCCAAATCTTCCTTGTACCACACGAAGAACATGTCATTGGTTCAGTTTTGTAAATTTGTTTTTTGTGTAATTAGTAATTGGTAGATTAATACATGTTATTATCATATCAGATAAAGTATGTTTATCAGTTTAGCATGTTATTATCATATCAGATAAAGTATGTTTAAGAATTGTTGGGACTGGTCCTTTGGCATGTATTAAACAGAATAGATTTTCAGCATATTATTAACATTCTATTTCTTTGTTCTAAACATGCCATTGGTTCAGTTTTGTAAATTTGTTTTTTGTGTTAAATGCATTTTTCATGAGGAGGGGTCTTCTTCTGAGGAGATTGATGAAGATTGTGCACCTTAAAAACCAATTCATAAGGTACCAATCAAGTTTTGTATTCGCTTATATTTTTGGATTGGTAAATCTCCTTAGTTTCATGTCCTTTCTTTTGATTACTATGGATGAGATATATATCTTACATTTAACATTCAACTTCTTTACATTTTAGATCATGTAGTGTATTTTTTTAGGATTTTACCAAATCAACTTTTAACATAAAATGAAAACACCAAATTGATATCTTGCCCTTTCAACTTGACAAAATATTTGCATTTGACCAATAACTACAAGCAACTGAATGATAAATCCACATACCTGTATCTTTGTAAAATACCTGGAACATCAAAAAGATGGCTAAGTCGTTGCCACCATGATTTTTATCTACTGAATATGGGGGAAAAAAAGCACAAAAAAGAATCGAATAGAAAACATGATTGGTCATTTCAAAGAGCATTCATGATCAAATAAAATGTAATGCATTTGAAATTTGCGATCGAATATGATGACAGAGTCTCGAAAGACATTGCCCATCAAAGATACCAATCAAAGATGAAGAAATCACATACCTTCTCTCACGCTCGATCAACTTTCACCCACTCATTTTCTCCCGCTCCTTTTCTTTGCAATCAAAATAAGAATGATTTGGTTGTTTCAAAACAGTGAATCGATATCCTTGAGCTCAAGCACCAATAACATCAACTATTTTGATCTGTGAGTACCCTAATGTTGGCAAGAGTTATTTTATTATTAAGATTACTCTGCAAGCTTGAAGAAGCGGTATATTTTGGCAAATGAAGAGTGGAAAGACGATGATATTCCTGAGATCATGGATGGACACAATGTTGTAGAATTTATTGATCCAGATATCTTGCAGAGGCTTCAAGAACTAGAGAGGAAATAAGGGCTTAGGATGGAAGTTAAGGGTGACAAGGATGATGAGATGGGGGAAGTGGAGTTGAATCCTGATGAAAAGGAAGCTCTGGCTACAATTAGGAAGAAGAATAAGATGCTTATCGTCAAACACAGATTGAAGAAGAGTGCTATAGAGACCGGGCCTACCGTACCAAGGAAGTTTGACAAGATCAAGGAATATGACTTAAACAGAATGGGAAGACATCTTTCTAGCCTAAGCCTGGATCCTTCAACAATTGGGGTAGGATATAGACCTAGGCTAGAAAGATGTCTTCCTTTCTATTGTGGATAGGATTTGCTGCTGCAACAACTACAGACTGCGATGTAGATATCAAAACAGTTGAGAAACATAAATGCAGGCATCACGGTCACAATTTTTTATGTTGTGTCTCCAAAAAATTGTGACCATGATGCATACATTTATGTTTCTCACTTTTTGTGTCCCAGGACCCCTTATGACCCTTTATGATCCCTAAGAATACATCTTAGAGGTCTTAAAATGTCATAAAGGGTCATAAGAGGCTCCTAGGAGGGGCCAGATGAGCTTTCGCCTTCACGTGGTTGGCCCTATTAAGTAGAGAATGTTAAACTATTCTCAAAATAAAGAGAAGCTCAATAATTTAAGGTCTCAGTCCACTGAGATGCTGAAAAAATAACGAGAATCAATGATGGAGATTTTTTAGATTCTGAGAAGACGTATAGGCAGTGGAGGCCATAAGGGATTTTTGTGGAGATTTTCTAGAGTGGATATGTACATATGAGGGTTTCCAGATTGAGTACCAGTGCAGAGATGATGATTCAGTAACCTACGTCTACAAAACCTTCACAAATATCCCTTCTTTGGCCTCCACTCATACCTCTTCTCAGAATCTAGAAACTTTGCATACTATTTCGTATCCTTGCACGAAATGTGCTAGTGATCGTATAAAATTACTTTAGGCCTCCAGTATTGATGAGCTGCACAAGTGTAAAAAAAAATTGCGAGACTGGGATCAATTATATTGGATATTGTGTAGTGTACATAAAGGCAAGGCGGTGATTATTCTCAACAATCAACAGGTATAAGTCTTTCAGGCCTTACCTAGTAGCTAGGACTAAAGATAACAGAGCTGAAGAGATCATCATAGTTGGTCTCTTTCTTCGGTCTATATTATTGACAAAATGTTTTTCCTTTCATTAGCTCATCAAATGCGGGGATTTTAAAGAATTTAATAGAATATTTTAATGTATAATGTATATTATTTTAGTTTGACGCTGAAAGAATTTATATACTTTGCACACTTGTATACTACGAGGACGGCCATAAAGAAGCATCCCCTCCCGTGGCTTGAGTAATGTAGGCCATTGGAGGAGATGCTTCTTTATCTCCATCCTCATAGTCTACAAGTGCGCAAAGTAGATAAATTCGTGCAATGTCAATTTAAATAATATAGGTTATCAGGAAAATATTCTATTAAATTCTTTCAAATCCCTGGATTTGATGAGCTAATGAAAGGTAAAATATTTTGTCAATAATATAGACCGAAGAAAGAGAGAACCTATGATGGTCTCTTGAGCTTTGTTATATTTAATGTGCATGTCCGTTAATTTTTTGACACTAATGAAAACTCTTTTGATGGTGGTTCTATACCTCCGACGAGGCTCCCGTCAGAAATTCACTACGTGATGTCGCTCTACTGACAAATATAATGTCGGAGAAGACTACTTTTCGATAGAGAGTTGTGACAGGAATGTTATACCACCAACGGGTATACCTGTCGAAAAATTACTGCAGTGTCGTTGCTCTTCCGATAGGTAAAATGTCAGAGTAAACTTATTTTCGACAGATAGGTGCGACAAGAATGCTATACCACTGATGGGTATACCTATCGTACATTGAGTGTAGATCTGTCGCTATTCTGACTGATATAATGTCAGAGAAAACTCTATTTCGACAGATAATTGCGACAGGCATGCTAAATCTCTGATGGGTATTCCTGTCGGAGAATCATTGCATAGGTGTCGCTATTCCAACAATTATGTCTAATAGGATGGCCACATGATTTTTCGGAGTTCCAATAGGTCTACCATAGGAAATTCTATATGAAAGCTAGTATTCATGTGCTTGATTCCGATGGAAATGGATGTCAGAAGACCAACGGTTAGCACTTCTGTCACAATTTGCAATGCAAAAACATCGACGGACACATATGTCAAAATTGTGACAAATAGGCATTGCAAATCCGATAGATGGCCATCAAAATTTGGCCTCAAATGTACTAGTGAATGAAGTTACTGAGATTCCTAAACCAGATATTGCTAATGCTATTGGAATTATGGCTAGATATCAGGAAGATCCTAAAGAGTCACACCTAGCTACTGTGAAAAGGATACTGAGATATTTGAAAGGAACAATGGAATATGGCTTACAGTATGATAATGATGACTTTGTAATTCATGATTATACTGATACTGATTGGGCAAGAAACATTGATGACAGGAAGTGTACTAATGGAGGAGAATTGTTGGAACTATTGGATGTTGTTGCAATTAATTGCACTCATATTGTTTGGATAAAACAGATGTTGAAATATTCCTTTGAGTATCTCAGAGGTATGCTTGGGGTGCAGGCCGCTCCTTGTGAGAATTAAATGATGCAAGGATGCATCAGTGCAAAGGCATTCAGGGCTCTATCTTATTTTGGACTTGATGTGTGGATCTACTCCTCAGGGGGAGTGATCATTGAAAGCTTACAGAAAACATTTGGGTGATTTAGCACCTAGTTGAGGAAGACAATTGGTGGACAGATAAGAAGACAGTTGGTGGCTTATAGCACCCTTTGTCATTGTTGTCAAAGGGGGAGAGATACTATGAGAAAATCCCTACTGTATGGGGAGATTGTATGGAGAGATTATGACTGGATAGGGAGAGACACTATGAGAAGTTATACTACGAGAGTACTGATTGGTTACTATATTTTGGGTTGATGGATTTTTCCATATGTTGATATCAATGCCAAAGGGGGAGATTCTTGGATGTTGCTGATGTGGAATTAATACTGTTGTCATTCATGTTTTGTCACTGATGTCAACATATATTTCTAAGAGGAAAATAGACTGGTAATTATAGTGTATAGATATTGTACAGATGATTCAGAGCATGTGAACTGAGATTTATGTATAGGAAGTAGTTGTGATCTTATATCTAAGATCGCATAATATAATGTTGTGTATTGGATGAGTTATAGATGTTTTTGTGAAGACTAGTCACTGGACAGTGACAGTGAGAAATGATAGAGTTCGTCTCTGTGTTTCTGGTATATCTTCCAGATGATATGGATTCAAGGTATGCGAGCTTGAGGGATGATAGATAATGTAGTGAAGGATGTTCATTGGTCAGTGCAAGGTACTTAATGCTTGGTGACATCAGTTGTGGCGTGTGTTCTGTAGAAGACCTATTTAGAAGCCGACTTCAGAGGTGTAGCGTGCATTTGGTTTGGCAAATGTAAAATAAGGATGTTGCTCCTTCATTGTTGTAATGGAATCATTATACATGTTTTAGGTATCGTTTGCATCTTAGCAAGAGTTTATGTAAATGTTTATAATTAGGAAATCCTAATGGGCCGACCTGATCATGTAGAATGTAATAGGGTATATGTGAAAGGTCTTTTCTTTTGGAAAGAAAAGGTAGAATTCATGAGATGTATGTGATATAAAGGAGATTGTGAAAGTTTTAAGCTTGTGTCTGCTGGATGTAGAGCAGAGGATTATTGGTGTACTTCATTGGAATTGATCAAGAAAAGATAGTTGTTGTCGAACAGTTCAAAAGATTGTGTATTTCTTCATATACACTTGTGTTGTGAACAGTGAATTCTGAAGGTGGATTTAACCTTCTTTGGGCAGTGAGCCCTCCCTTTCTTTTTGACTCCTAACAAGGTTTGTCCTCTAACAAGGACTGTGTACTATAATGATTCAATAAGCTCTTGACAAGGTTAGATCTTCTAACAAGGATACTATACTCTCAATACATCATTTGTGGGTGCTAATTCCCACCGGGGTATTTACCTTTAACAGGGTTTTCCCGACACCAAAATATTATGTTATTATGTTGACATTCATTGTGTTCATTGGATTTGATATTGCTACTAAAAGTTTAAAGTTTAATAATCTATCATACAACTGATTCACCCCCCCCCCCCCCCCCCCCCCTCTCAGTTGTATTGTGGACTGTTATTCCTAACATATCAAAATGGTGACCTTAAATTAACCATGACCATGATGTCATCATCAAATCATGTCTTATGTATTTTATAAATTATTAAAATACATACCAATGGATTAAATTTGTTTCCCCCTTCAATGTGACCATGTTGCCTACAATGTTCCTTGGCTGTTTTTATTAGATATCTTCGAGTCTTTAAGCCCTTACAATTTTTGCATGGACAATAACATTTTCCATCACCTTTTTTTTTAAGTTAAACCACAATCTAGCAATTGTCTCCCTCTTTTTTTGTGGGTTGATATTGTCAAACATGGTCTTTCTTGAATGGAATGACTAATTGGTGGAAGAAAGATGATTTGTTTGCAACTTGCAGATACAAATCATCAGTGAACAACCATTTTCTCAACTCTAATTTTCTCAACACAAATGGACATTTATCATAGCCATAGAAACCTGATTATTTTTATATGGAATACACCAAGGAGTACCATCGAAAATATTAACCATTTACAAACATGAAAAGTAAACCTAAATCAAATAGCTCATTTTTTTATCAACATGTGTAGTCTCTGTATATATGAAAAATGAATGAAATATCAAGCTGAAATAAAATAGTGAACAAAATAGTATTCCACATAGAGTGAATGAATTATACCATCAAAAGAAGGTGACAAAATCCTGTCACCAAGCACAGACATAGGAAATAAAAAAGGGACAAAAGACAAGAAATAAGAAAAATCATAACGACTATAGAAAAATCATTAAGACTATAATCACAAAAAGAAACATTCTTTGTCAACAATGTTCAAAATCATTAGGACTATAGAAAAATCATTAAGACTAGAGAAAATCAAATTCTAGAAATGGACGTTCTGATGCTTTGTCATTACAACAATTGAGCATTCATCATTAGGTATTGTGTATTCCATTTAAGTATGTAAGGCACAAAGTTTTCCATTTAGATTCGACAAACATGCAGATTTGACCAAGCAATACTGGAACTTGACCTAGCAGCAAATGGACTTGTGATATGATTTTCACAATAGTACATGTGTTGATGGATAAGCTCCTAGTAGTGCTTAGGAAAATCTACATTTTCACAATAGTACATGTGCATGTAAGAGTCGATCAGAGAAGGTATATGCACAGGTGACAAACATGCAGATTTGTCGACCAAGCATTACTGGGAGCTAGACCCTGCAACAAATGGACTTGTGATGATTGTTCACAATAGTACATGTGTTGCAGGGTAAGCTCCCAGTAGTGATTACGCAAATCTACATGTTCATTACTTGTGCATATGAAATACACAAATTTTCTCAACAAAGAGGGACATTTATCATAGCCATAGAAACATGATTATTTTTAAATGGAATACACCAAGAAGTACCATCAAAAATATTGACCATTTACAATCATGAATAGTAAACCTAAATCAAATAGCTCATCTTTTTATCAGCATGTGTAGTCTTTGTGTATATGAAAAATGAATGAAATATCAAGCTGAAATAAAACAGTGAACAAAAATTCAAATTCTACTTTATCAAGAGCAACAAACAATGCGGAACCCCATGACAATCAAAAAAAGAAACACACTTTGTCAACAATGTTCAAAATCATGTCACCAAGCACAAACATAGGAAATAAAAAAGGGACAAAAGACAAAATAAAAGAAAAATCATTAAGACTGTAGAAAATCAAGTTCTAGAAATGGACGGTTCTGATGCTTTGCCATTACAACAATTGAGCATTCATCATTTGGTACTTCTTGGTGTTTTCCATTTAAGTATGTTAGGCACAAAGTATTCCATTTACATTTAACAAACATGCAGATTTGACCAAGCATTACTGGGAACTAGACCCGGCAACAAATGGACTTGTGATGAGGGGTGCACTTGTATGGAGCATGAAGTAGGATTGACTAGTTTTTTTAATATATATATATATATATATATATATATATATATATATATATATATATATATAGTGATTGGAATTCAAAATTCAATGGATGTCCTAGCCTACATTATGCTTAGTAAACACCTACAACATGGGCGCTTCTATTTTAAGACCACACACACACACACACACACACACCACATGTGTGTGTGTGTGTGTGTGTGTGTGATACTATGGATATGAAGTTGATTGTTATAGAAAAAAAATTTGTTCAATTTCTATGGCTGTGAATGATGAAAATGGCTTAAATATTGGGATCATGATGATTTGATATGGCGATATCCACTTTGTCGATATCTCTACCTACATTTATTGCACAAGCACTTAGTGGAATGGAAATGTTGGCACACTTCAATTAGTAATTCCCTCCTCAATGCCACCATTGTTGTCATTGCCATATTATTATAACGCTAAGCTCTTTTTCTCATTTCTAGGGCTCCACTGGTATTATTAGTGGAGGATCTAGATGGTTGTAAGAAGCATTTTCCATTGTTGTTGGCCATTGAAACCTCAGTGACAGAGGCAATATACAAGATGTAGAGCAATATATTTGTGGCACAATCCTAGATATACTTTAGACGTGGTTTTCTCTTTCCTGTGTAGTGATGTAATGTAGAACCTTTAAAAACATTGTAATAAATAAAAAGAGAAGGCATTGTATAATATTGTATCATTAAGTTTTATTTTTGCATATACATTTCATTGGTATTTTTTAATATATTGTAGAGGGTATTTGGAACATATGTGTAGTAGTTCATTCAAAACAAAGAAAGATGACAATGAATTTTTAGAGGAACATTAAGAAGAAGTATGTTGTATGTATTTTAATCTAAAATAACTAACTATTAGTGGAAAATAACTAAATGTCAATAGTCCTATAACTATCTGTTGCAATTAGCAAGGATTATACTAGCCTTGAGAGGCTTGTTTAATAGAGATAAGGGTGTGTTTCGAAGGGGAGAGAGTGAAGACAGGGCAGATAATCGATCCTAGATCATGAAGATCAATGTAATCCACTTTGAAGCAATAAAAATGTAAAGTTAGTGTATTCTGTTAGGCATAACTCATGAGGGTACAGTCAGAGGATTTGATGGTAAAAATGCTTTCCTATGGTTCTTGTGAATGGATATGAGTTTGTCTGATACATTTTTTCACAATCACTTGGATTGTTGTAATATTGGATTGGTATGATCCTCCACTCCGGGTATAAATGAGTAGGATGGATTAGAACAAAATGTATCAGACAAACTCATATCCATTCACAAGAACCATAGAGAAATGAGTTGCTTAATTTACATCTTCTATGGTCCATAGTATAGTTTAAAATAATGAGGGAAAGAACAAAATGTATCAGAAAAACTCATATTCATTCACAAGAACCATAGAGAAGCATTTTTACCATCAATTCCTCTGACTGTACCCTCACGGGTTATGCCTGGCAGAATACACTAACTTTACATGCTTCTCTATGGTTCTTGTGAATGGATATGAGTTTCTCTGATACAACAAAGTCGACAGCCCTAGTTTACAAACTATATTATGGACCATAGAAGATGTAAATCCCTCATTATTTTAAACTATACTGTGGACCATAGAAGATGTAAACCCTATGTTTTTGTGTAAACTATCCGTGAACAATGAGTAGGGGTCACGGTCGCTTGGATTGCTGCAATATTGAATTGGTATGATCCTCCACTCCACGTATAAATGAGTAGGATGGATCAGATTTGTTTACCAGAGAAATAAACTAAAAGAGCTCAAATCGAACATTTTGGGCACTGATGGTGATGCCCACAAAACTGATAATGTAGACTTCCTCTAAGTCTTCCAATGCCATTATCTACTGAATGTTCAAAGATAAACATTGTTTTCTCAATGGTTTTAATAAGCATTTGTAAGGTTAGGGTTAAGAGATGAAACCAATGAAGAGATGATCGAAAACGTGTGTGGTTGATTGTTCGACATCCTTCCCTCCTTCACCTCTCCTTTGCGCGCGAAGTAATTGCAGAATGAAATAAAATGAAACCGTGTCTTCTTTTTTTTAAGTTATATTCCCATGTTGGTCGAAATTACGACCACCTATCATGTTCGTAATTCCAACCAACACAAGAATAGATTAAAAAACAAATCAATTTTTTCCTTCTATAAACTGACCAAGGAAAATCATTTTAATGCTTGGTCGAAAATGTTGGTCTAAAAAGTGGGTCAAATGTACTAGTGAGGGGAGCCTAAGAGCATACTCATGGTCCACAAGAGGAGACTCAATGGGGAGTTTGTCTAAGAATTAGGTTGACTAGAGTTTAAGTTTGAAGAATTTACAAAGACCATGTATAAATTAGGAGAGTTAAGATCTTTAAAGAACATTAGACTAGGTCTATTAGGATGATGTATGTTTCATGTTGATTGATGTTGTAGATTGGGTCGTGAAGATCATGGAAGGTTGCCACAACACATAGTCCTATGAACCCTATAAAATGAGAGAAGAGTATTAAAGAAGAAGAAAAAAATATTTTAAAAAGTTTTGACCAAAATCAAGTTCACCAAAATGTAGACTATGAAAAGTGAACCACTGCGGAGGGTAATCAAACCTTCCAATAATTCAAGTTTCAACCCTCCACTCAAATAAACCTTCAGGTAACTATATGACATTTAATTTTAACTTATAATTAACTAAATGGGTGTTTTTACCATGCACATAAATTACCCAAGTTCTGTAGACTTTCAAAATAAAAATATAGAGACCATAGAAGTCTCCCCGACAATCCAGCAAGCTATTTGTCCAAGACAAACACATGGCGCAAACAACAACACGGTTGCATTATTGTACAAATAAAAAAATGAGAATTATCACAAGAAACACAGAATGGTCTAACACGGTGTTATGATATACAAGGAATAAAGAAATGTGACTATCCAACAGATTGAAGTGACTAAAATAAAAGTACTAAATAAAGTTAAATGATTGAAATGACAAGAGAGATTTTAGATATCACTGCAAATGTTGGACAAACTCATAAAGTTATTCCAAGCAATTTCTTCAAAACTCTACTTACACATAAGATCTAAGAAATAGGGTAAATGGTTTTATAGGGATTTGCCTAAGTCAAACCGCCACTTTTATGTTCCCACCTCCACAAACAAACTTAAACAAGATATAGATAAAAACCATAAAATAAAGAAAGAACAATATGCTAGCAGAACCAAGACAATATGTTCAATAACTTCAGGAAGTTGTCAGCCTTCAAGCATACAAGCTCAGCAACCTACAAGTTCAAAGTAATAGCGAGGAACCTAGAAGTGATGATGATCTTCTCCAAGCAATAGTACTTAATGCTAAGATATTATTACAACAATAATAATGTTGAAATAATGTCATATGTAGAGTGTTGTGGGTGAGAGAATGTGAGAATAGATCATAGAATGCAAGAAGAAGAGTGAAATGTAGTGAATGAAGTTCAAAAATATGAAATGGAGGTAGAATGAAGAGGTTTTCACAAAGAAGTCTATTCTCGATGCCAGTGAAGGTTGGCAGAGTTGTTACATTGTCAAAAATGGTGTGTAACATCCCAACAACTAGCATAGTCGAAGGATGCTATCATGTTGCACAGACGTTAGCATAGGTCTATGTGACACCCATATGTTTGAGTGAAAATCGAACCAAACAGTCGAGAAATCAAACATCTGAGGTGATAAGGTATGTTTTGGATTAGAATTAAGATTAAAGAGTGTACATATCTTAATTATAACTAAAGAGAAAGGCATATGTGGTGGAATTGCATGGGATGCAATTTACAACATTACACAACCACAATCTATCTCTATTGCAATTGGACAAAAGTCTACGGTGATTGAAATTTCATTGAGTATTGTGGTGAATAATACTCCTAACACTAATGCACCTATTTCTCGTTGATGGCCAAACAAACTCCTCTTATTTTTGTGAGCTACAAAATGATGGCTTTAACAACAAAAACCTCTTTGAATTTCATGTTGCATATGGTTGTGTTAATACAATAAAAAATCTATTGTTTTTTTGTGCTTGGGGAAGTCTCTCGCTATTGAAATTCCTCCCATAGAATAAGTACCTAGAGCAATATGGAGATTCCTTCCATGGAGATCTTGGAACACAATTTCTTCCTTTAATGATTTAACTTCATTAAAGATTGAAGGTTTGTGCAATATCATGGCATGTGGGTCTTTAAAAATCTTAGTTTATAGATGATATCCTAGGCAATGGCTATTATAATTTCTAAAATTCCAATTTGGCTACCCCAAATAACCTCTCTCTAGTTATGAGACTATATTTAGTAAAAAATAATTAATCAAATGGATCATTTTATGAAACTGAATGCAAAGGTAAAAGATTCAAATTACGAGTATGATTGATATTTGGAAGCCATTTACTCACAATTAAAATACATTCCTTGTTGGTGTTTTTAACATAACATAATTGGACACAAAATTTCAAAATGTTCAATCAAATTTTTGTTAGTCTTTGGTCTATCAACCTCAAGAAGTAGGTGAAGAAATCAAGCAATCCAACCAAACATTTTATATAGTGCAATTAAAAGATTTTTTCAGGCAACTTCATCTCCCTCCTCTTAGTGTCAAAATGTTGACAATGGACTTGGATCATTGTCATGTGTCCATTGGCATTGCAAATTAAAATGACTTCAATGCAATTTGACTCCATAAATATTTAATTTGAAGAAGCCACATTTCACAAGAATCATTTTTTGAGAATGAGAATGTTTGCCCGCATTGTATGGAGCATTTTTTTAGAATGAAAGTTCATTTCCTTTTGGCACTTATAGAAAAGCAAGAATTAGAGATGGATTAGCTTGAGAATGAAGAAGATTAGATTTTCTTCCTAGTACAACCACCATCTCCAAAATAGCGGGGAGGAGGAAAGATAACATAAGCTAAAAAAAATATAGATACAAGCTTGTGACCCAACTGATAATGGAACACATTGGACCATGACTGCTCTAATCGATAAAAATTTTTAAAAAAGCACTTCAAACAATGCAATTCAACTGGAGCCTTTCGAGTTTATTTAGCTACAATTAAATTCTTAGGTTATAGGTGGTCTTCAAGGTAGTCTAACCTTTGTGTGTTCTTAGGGTCAGATAGTTTTTTCTAGGTTTTCTATGAGCTACTTTGTAAAGGATTACATCCTATTAGCACATGTTTTTTCATCTTTTATTACTATAGAGAACCATAGTCCCTCACTTCACCAATTTTTTTTTTAAAAAACTAGTTTTATAATCCTTAAAGATAAAAGGCTAAATAAAGCATGAATGGATTTCTAAGCCTACTTGAAACAATTCTTTAGCCCTCCCCTTTATTTTCTTGGCTTCCAAATGATGAATTGCAAGCTTGTGTAGCATTCACATGAGAAATTTTCTTTATTTGTGATTAATAATTTCTTGACTCTATTGATTTTAATTGTCTTACACAAATTAACTTTAAAATGTTGCACCAACCCTTTAGGCCATGCGATTCAAATTACAATCTCCCACTTGTTCTCCCAACCACACGTGATGCGCTGCTAGGAGGTGTGACATTGCCACTGTACATTGTTGCTATTTTCAAGTATCACTATGGTTGTCATGCTTGTGTTGTCATTCAGGGCTTCTAATGAGGGCAACAATGTTTGCATTGGCTTGCCTTCTACTTCTAGGGTTGTGAGTGTGGGTTGCAACCCCCTTCAAAGACCTACTACTATTGCTAGTTTTCAAAGCTTTGCTCCTGTAGTTGGTACTACTTTTGTTCATAAAATGAGGGAGGAAACTCATCCTCTTACTTACAATCATCCCTAGTGGTGGTTTGTGGCCAAGATAGGTAGAAAATGAAGCCTTTCTACCAATGCAAGGGTATGGAAGTAGATGTTGAATTTGTTGAAGCCTCTTGTGGTGAGTAATATTGAGCTCTTTTTCATTAAAGTTTATTCATTACGTCTATTGCCTCTTCCGAGGACAAAAACCTGGCGTGGGATAAGATATGGGCTTAATAGGAACACACTCTCTCCATAAGTCATGGTCGTTCTCCTTTAACCCCCTTACTGAACCAGTAAATGTGTCCAATGTGAGTCTAACTTATGAATATCCCTCTACAATTTTGGGAGGTTTCATGTTATAAAATCATAAGCAGCTCTTTTGGTTGCTCCTTGGAAGTTGACAATTCCACTTTCCGCATGGAGCACTCAAATCAAATGCATTCTGATGGATATTGACATCTCCAAACCCTTTCACAAGGATGTGGTTTTGATGGTTGGATATAGGCCTTAAACTCAACCTCTTGATTATGAGCATCTCCCCTTCAAATATCATTGAAGCTTCTCCATTGATCACCTCGCTACAAATTGTCCTCTCGTGTCATAAGGACTCTATTACATGGTGTAAGTATGTTGATGAAGATGAGTTCAACTATTCAAGCTTCTGATTCACCAGTGGTTGACTCCTCTTGAGATGATGACAAGCCTCACTGTTTTGGCATGGCTTTGTAATGTCCCTCAGACCCTACTGAGGAACTTCTTACTATATCCTCACAACCCGACCCGCACTTAGCTTCAGACTAGAAGAGACTTCAAACTAGCTCCAAATTTCTCATGTGGTGTATGGACATCTTTCACCTTGTAATCCTATGGTTCTCTGCTCATGAACTAACGAGCTCTCCATGGGGGATCCCCCTGACCTCCCAAAGTTCTGAGAATGTGGACACTAGTGTCTCTTGGAATGTTGCGAGGAACAAAGATCTCCGTGTATCATTTTCCCAAACCCATGTTTGAATGTTGGGTGAGAGGCCAACCCGTTCCAGGCTTTAGCAGCTTGGTTGCAGTTTTTCCTGTCTTTTGGTTGTGTAATTTCTTTGCCATATCTACTCAGCTTGGGCTGTTTTGTCTTGCCTTTTGACAGCTTTGTAAGGGATTGGACCCCAGTTTCCCATTTGATTTATTCTCTTGCTTGGTCTCCTATTATACGTGAACAATGCAGACTTTATTGTTTTATTTTTTATGGCTAGTGGTTAGCAAACATACTTAGCTGGACCACAAAATAACATTTGCCTTCGGAACTCAAAAAATTGATGACATTGCAAATCAACTTACCAGCCCTAATCAAAGATTGAACTTGTAGTATGCATGAATACAATGGAACTATAGTCCAGAGTGTTTAAAAACATATGTTGACTACCTAAGCAAGCTTCTGTCATAGAACTCTGTTCTAATTCTTTCAGAACTAAATAATGTCAATACATTTGCAATAAATACCAGATACATTGACGGAGTAATATGAGCACAATTAGTACATAACATCTGGTGTCCGCCATATGTTCCGAAGAGTTTTACAAGTTATAGTGATCACCACGAGTTATGAACCAACACAATCCAACAATGTGCAGGCTTGATCTGCCAGCATAGCATTGCTAAAACCGCATTGGGCAAAACAAACAAAGGTAAAAATGCACCATTATATTAAGGTCATAAAAGTGATGATAGTCGCTGGAGCAGACACAATGGCAGCCAAGGACTGAAGTTTGGTATATCTTTCAGTGTATTGTGTAGTTTTTGAATTTCTTTATTTTTGTTTTTATTTTTTTATAGTTTTTGAATATTATGAAATAAAACAATCACAAAAAAGTTACAATCATGTCCAATAATTTTCTCTGGTATGGCAAATCCAAGATGCTCAGAAGCTAGTGACGGCACATACATGTTGCCAACTATTTAGTCATTTGCTGGTAACAATTATATATGGCATAATTCATTAAACATTTTGGTTCCAACAAAACGATTCTGAAATAACAGAATCAAATTTTGGTTATCATAAAGAATTAAGCTACCCTCGAACCCTCCACAAAGAATTTTACCAGAGGTGAATAATCATGACAATCACAGATAAAAATAAAATACCAATAACCAACAAGTGACTTGGTCACACCTACCATGAAACATAGTACAAGACGATATCCTTGACCATGACTAAAGAGGGAATCTTCACGAAAATTCACTGGTCTTAAATTCTGTAGAGGAATGGATGGTGATCACAGGTAGACGTCAAATTACAATGTGTGTGCTCTTCCTTTCTTATGGCAAAAGCATGCAGAGCAAGCACTTTTGCACTTAAACCAGTAGTCAGAATGGAAGTTGCCAACTAAGCAATATGACAAAGCTACTTCCATGCTTTCTTTCCACGAAATTGCTTTGAAGAACTTTTTCTCCTTTTGTCATTTTGTGAACGTGCTATCTTTGCCCGTTTAGCAGCCAATGGCATTCCCTTCTTCCGTTCCTTCTGCCGATTGCTGAGCCCTCCAGTCTAAACAAGGATTAAAACATCAACTTTGTTAATGTAACTATAGATAATATAAAACAAAACTACTAAACTTGTTGATAATGGGCATATAATTATAAATAAAGCGTCAGCAAACATCAGTATGGAGGCCCAACCTTTTTCTGTTTTACAGCTGTGCGAGAAGCATATTTCAATCTATCCTCTCGTCCAGCTTTCACAATAGCCAACCTCTCCTCTTTGTCTTTCCTTTTATGTATATTAACCTATTGATAATGATAATGTCAAAAAAACGAACACATGAAGGAAGCAAAACAGGTGCCTCACTCCAAGCCAAAAAAATTTAAAAAGATTCACCTACCTCAAATTTTGCAGGATTTACAGGGTGTTCACTTAGATGTTCAGAACTGGGCAGTTTAAAAGACATTCCTTTTCCACTACCAGTCTTCACCATTCCATTCTCAGACATTGCTTGTTTTGCCGTATGCTTTGCCTATTACAGAGTTAGCAAATATGTAAGTCACTAAAACATTATAGTAGTAAAATATTTTACTAGAATAAACTACAATTTCTTTCAAAAAATAGAGACTTTACACTAGAACCATCTTCCGTTTCATGACAGGACCTACTCTTGGAAAAGAAATCTTAAAGAAAGCAACCAAAATTTAATTCACATCGTTTCTCATATGATATATCCATGTTCTTCCTAGATGAGTATATAACGAATCTTGATTGAAATTGTGCGGTCTAGCAAGAATCAATGGACAATGAACATCTTTGCATCATGTATTTGTAACTTACGATGGCTTCCAATTTAATGCAAGCCAAACATAGCATCTAGAATATAGACAACACATTTAAATTTCAAAAGAATTAGAATGGTAGACATTATCGTGTATAGCCATGACGATGCTCACTTAACTGTCTAAGTAATTGAAAATTAGTATATACTCCTATGGAGCTCATTGATTCTAGAATAATTGGATGTTAGATAGCATGTGGACCATCAAGTAACACCTCAGACAAGCAGCATTCAAACTTTCAAAGCAACTAATAACGTCCCTTTCCTCTATGGCATGATCTACCTAGACAAAGACCTCACTGGTTTAAGGCAAAATAATTTAACAAACCAAGTTTACACAATCTCTGTGCCAAAATATTGTACACGGGATCCTCAGCCGACATGGCATACAAGGCAATTTTCAGACTCCAGAGGATGTAGCCAGATAACACGTAACATGGTTCACAGCCATAATCCCAAATATGGTCATCTCTAGTTATAGTTATGAATCAGGTAAACAGCAGCACCATAATTATAAGTTTCCCTTTTACCTGCCATTTACAGCTACAAATAAATACCATCTTACTGGGTGTACAGAAGAGTTTCAAAGAAAATGTCACCAAAATAGGCCGATACATTAAGAAATTGAAGTGAACAAACAATTTGCAAAGGCATTAGATGCACAAAAAGCAACTATTTCCTAAAGTCAAAGCAATAAAAATATGTAATAAAATTAAACACTAAAAGCATATGTACAAGTCCAAAGGAAATGGACATGAAAATATTTGTAGTCTTCAAGACAAAACACACGAACAGAAACCATCAAATGGACTTGATTGATGTGAAAGTACTAGTAGTAGTAATACAGCTTCCATTGTAACTTTAATGTAGCAGGATCACAAACAGCCATCATATATTGTCCATCCAACTAGAATAAATACCTAAAACCCAAGCAAGTTGCAATATGCAACATTTTCACCATAGTAAGTAGCATACCTGAAGTTCTTTGATGCGTTGAAAATCTTCATTTGAAAAAATGCCATCATTCTGGCCCACAAAATTGACAAGACTCGACTTTACAGCTTTTTCAGCAGTAAACCTCTTCAAAGCCCGGAGGCTCTGCCCTGATATATCTTCATCTGTTTTAGGTTCACTAAACTTCCTCTTTTTAGTTTCTGACTGTAAATGGGAAGCCTCGCCCTCTATATCAGAACCATTTTTCTGATCAGATTCACTTTCTTCGTCACTCGATAGCTCCTCCTGCAAAGACCCTACTTCTTTATCAAGGTCTGTGTCTACTTCATCTTCTTCACAAGCTGCTTCCTGATCATCTGTGTCAGAATCCACAATAGTATGTCTGCTTGCAGATTCATTTTCATCCTCAGTTCCTTCTTCATCTATGTCATCACTCCCATCAGATGATGGCTGTACATTGTCTTCAACTACATTATCTTCATCCTCACTTCCACCTTCACTGGAAGAAACATGATCCTCAAGTAATAGTCCGGCACCAGGAATGTCACTTGAAACAACTTTTTCCCCAAAAGCTCTAGGCTTTGCCATTCTATCAACCATGCGCCCACGATCTTTCTTGTCTAACAATGTAGGACAGATCTAGAAAAAATTAACAGTTTTTAGAAACATGTAAACAATAAATATAGGAGCAAAATGGCCCAGTCAGAACGATGGAATACTTGTCTGAAGATGCTGATAAGAGAACGAGCTGCTGCGGATACTGCCTTCTCATGTGATTTTTTATATAGTACAAGGTCACGCAGTAAATCCTCAGTCATCAACTGGACAAAAAATAACAAAAGGTAAGTCATCCAACACATTACTCAAATATTTTTAACTATAGCCTTGAACAACAAATCTAACTTTACAAGAATGAGCATCAACTTTCACTAATAAAAGAATGCAGAAGGCAATATTCTTTAACTTCATGGCTAAAAAATCAGCAACCTGAAATAACCTATCTTTACCCTAATATTCTTAGCCTCTAGTCTTGACTAACAAAATACAGCTTTAGACTGATAGGCATCAGATTTAAGTTTTAACTAACTAAAAGAATACAGAAGGAAGTATGATTCGACCTAATCGTTAAAAATCAGCAACCTGGAATAAACAATCTCCATATGCATATAGATTCCTCATTTACTAGACATGAAACAAATTTATCCCAAACATAGAATTTTCAAGTCAGTATCTGTTTGATGTATCACAAATACAAGACGTTCTAAGTTCCAAACATTAGAAACAACAAGAATGTAGAGTGGTGTATGACCATGAAATGATTGATATGTCAATGTGTACAAGTTTTAAAGCATGTAAATTTATCCCAAACATAGAATTTTCAAGTCAGTATCTGTTTGAAGTATCACAAATACAAGAAGCTCTAAGTTCCAAACATTAGAAATGACAAGAATGTAGAGTGGTGTATGACCATGAAATGATTGATATGTCAATGTGTACAAGTTTAAAGCATGGCATGTTTCTGATGCTGTAAGTTGCCAGTTGAGTGATACAGAGAAACATCTGTCTTGGACTGCACACTATAGATCTATCAAATTAGTTTACAGTTTTGCTGATCCTTCAAAATGAGCTTTTCTCTAGGTTTCCATATGGATCACACTTCCCTTCATAGAGAGCTTTTGGTCCCACAAAAAGCTTACAAGGACGGAAGAATTCATCCCTCATCTTTGAAACTTTTGTGTGGAACTAATTCAAACAAAACTCCCTCCCATGCTCCAGATGAAAACCAAGTGATGCTCAACACTCAAATACCTTGGTAGAAGCTAGTAGTGCTCTTTGCGCACATGGGCCTCTTGCGCTTGACTGAAGCAAAACCCTTTGTCAAGCATATCACTACTGTAGTTTTCTACTACAAGGTTCCACGCTGGAAGATGAAGCCTTTGCACTATGGTCCAAGGGACAATCTTATCTTAGCGAAAGATTTAAGGGTATAGATTATGCAGAAGAAAACAAAAACATTGTAATTCAATACACAATTAAATGTGCAGACATTTTTTAGCGATAATGGGCTACTTCTATCCAAATACAGAAATGAATAGGATACATAGGACATTACGAATTGCAAGGTGAGCAATGAATATCCATGTGAATAGAAAAAGGTAGACACATCAAATTAGTTTGCCTAAACTATTTGGTTATGTGTCTTTGTCACCTAGCTATTTGTCTTTGTCCCCCAATGGGAAGAAGATGAAATGGTTTGTGTTCCCAAACTGCTTAATCTTCCAACTATTTGGCAATTAAGATTTCTGACAATTGGCATTCCACACCAACGGATGAAGAATTTTTTTGACACAAATGCCATATGCAAAGGAGTGATGACTATGTAGCATTTGCCTGGAGTTGTGCAAAGATATGCTGAGTCATGTACAATGGTGGAAAATAACCTACGTAGCTGGATTCGCGCCCAGCACCCCCGATCCGGGTCCAGTCCAGGTCCGGATTCACGGACCGGTTCGCGCTGGATCCGGGTAGGGTCCATGCGCGGACCTGTGGGTCCGTCCAGATCCGCGAGATTCACTTGGGTTGGCCGCTATCCTAGTAAAGGGAAGACGGAGAGACCGATCCAGATGCTATACTGAACAACGTGAGGACCTGTAATGAAGAATCAAATAAAATGCTCGGGAATGGGAAAGACGAACCAAGGAAGGAGAGGCTATAATAAAGCACTTCTTCTCTTCCATTCATTGCAACAAGAGTTAGCTATGCCCCAGAAGCATGGCAACCACTTCTCCATCCTTGAGACCTTCTATCCAGAGTTGAGAACCAATAATCAAGAATGCTACCGCTATCCCATTAGAATAGTAGGGCTATGGGCCAGCAGAGATGAGAGTCAAAGGTTATTGAAGCAAAGGTCCCCTGCATGCATATTGAGGTAGGGGAGGGCAGCTTTGATGCAAATTAGCCTTTAGAATAGTAGGGCTTACGACTGAATTAGAATTACAGACAAGGGGCAGGGCGGGGCGACTGAATTCTAACTTACGACTGAATGATTTGGATTGCCTACTATTCTAATGGGAAAGAAAATTATGCCCTAAACAACTAAATAAGGGGGGAGGGGGGACAACTTACTGCCCTCCTATCCCCTCCTATTCGCCAGGGAGGTTCTATTGTGACAAAGTCAAAGACTAGGAGAACATGCATGCAGAGGTTCCCTAAATTCTATTGGGCAGCAGGGAGTGACCTAACAAGCCTTTCAATTGATTGTTTGTGGGCGTGGCTATGGTGAATATCTTCTATACGTAACATGGGTGCCCCACCACTATAGCCCTTCCCCTAGGCGCCAAGTCGGGCCATTTGTGCTGAATGGTTGCTTTCATTCAAGCTCCCTTTTCTCTTCATTCTTCAGAATTTCAGCCAGCCGAAAAGGAAAAAGTATGATTTGTAGTTCCCGACTTTTCTCTGAGCGCTGTCTCGGTGGTGGCTCTATGTTGTTGCCTTTGATTGCTTGAATTCGGAATCTCTGCATACACAAAGAAGGTGGATTGATATGAGGCAATCTCGAGATGTGATTTGCAGTAGGGCTCTATATGACATGTTTCTATCAAGTAGCTCGAACGCCACAAGGCACTCCTTCAAGAAGTGAGCCGCTTCTGTGTATTTCTATTATACACCACCAACCACTTTTGCGAGTTGGTTCAAGATAGGTGCGAATCTTTGGCACGGGGAACCAGCTGAGAGCAGCTGACTCAAATGCCCTGCACCAAAGCAACAGTATGAGGTGGTTGGCTCACCAAGTGGGGAATCGATGCGTGCTTCGAGCTCGCGGATCCGGACGGACCCACAAGTTCGCGCATAGACCCTGCTCGGATCCAGCGCGGACCCAAAGGAATCCGCGAGAGTCCTCGAGGACCCCGAGCGAATCCGCGAGAATCCCCGAGGACCCACGGGTCTAAGTGTCAATAAAGTGAAAAAAACACTTAAAAAATCATTTTTATATTGTTTTTTTTGCATATTAACCCTTAAACGACCCTTATTATGGGTCTACAAACATATTTCATTTCTCATTTGCTCTCTATTTTTCTCTCATTTTGCTCTCTCATTCTTGCAAGCTTGAAGTGATTGAACATTGAATCGTGTTTCAAACTTTAATGAACTATATTTTGAATTGTCATTTTGTAATTCAGTAATTTGATGTGCTGATTTTCTTTAGAATAGTCAACATAGAATCATAGATCAATGATCAAGTATGCTATTTGAATTTTTAATGTTTATCTTTGACATTTGGCATTGATCAATGATCAAGCATCACAGATTCATAGCATGAAATGATTTAGTTTTAAATTATGTATATTTCTCTTATATTTTTGGATATATAATGCATATATATATATTTATATATATATATATATATATATATATATATATATATACACACGAATCCATAATTGGAAAAAAAAATTCACAAATCCACGAACCAGATTCTCGAACCCGAATCCGTCCCCGAATCCGAACCGGCAACTTAGAAAATAACACAATGACTTGCACAAGGTCACATATAACAGCATGCGATGTGGTGCATCGTACACAAGGTGTGCATGCTTTTACAGTTTGTGCACTAGCACTAAATGATTCCAGATCATGCACATTAATGCCAAAGGTTATAAAGGTGTGTGTAAGCATGCCTAAGGCTTGCACAGCTACACACTAATCATTTGCCCTTGCTTGCAAAGAGATACCCCATATCAGGTCTTCAGTGAGCTATAAAAAGTAAAACTAAACACGGAGCTGCAAAATACAAAGTTACCGGATACACAGCTCAGACACTAGATGTGGATGCGGGTTTTCTGTGGATGCGGATTCACTGCAGATACAGATGCGGATGCGGAAGGAAGTAAACAATGTCTTGAACTTTACAGTCTGCGGGGCTTTAGTATTTATTGGCATTATATTAATGATTAATCTCATCGAATATATATTTCATATGCCATATGTACTGGGAGCAGGCAGAGAGGCAGCTCCCGATGGTCAGGTTTAAGAGATGTTTATTTAATTTGTTCGATCAATATTATTTTTTAAAGCTCCTAATTCAAGTGTATAATCCCAGCACTCAACTGCATGAATCTTATTCTGGCCTGGCAATAATAATTTCACGCACTGCAGAATTCAGACTTCGTGATTGGCTGAATATTACTTTCCACAGCGAATTCAATATAGATTTCCACATAACAATGATCGTTGATGTTAGCTGCAAATAATATTATCTGGAAAGTATTAACGCTAACGTTAGATTGCCATTGTTTAGAATAGTAAATTCATTAGTTAATAATTATGAAAAGATATGTAACTCTTTATAAAACATTGCATCCTTTCAAGTTATAGATATAGATATAAATAGGCTTATTCGAATATTTTTGAACTATCAATTGACATTTAATATTTATCTTTGGCATTTGGCATTGATCAATGATGAAGTATCATACTATAAAATGATTTAATTCTGTATATTTCTTTATATATATATATATATATATATAAAAGTAGTTTATTAAAAATGAGATACATAATAGCTGTCAGCCATGACTGGCAAAACGGTCATAATCACTAAAAACCCCCAGCTGAATATACAATTACAAAAATGGGGGGAGATCTAGGTGCTTTCTACATGCCTATATATAAACATACCCAAACGCATCCAAAACCTCCAAAAAAAAAATTCCACGTACCAGGTTCTCATACCCGCATCTGCATCCGCATCCGAACCAGTAACTTAGGCAAAACATTGCCCCACTTCCCCTAATATATGTATTGTAATGCCTTACCCACTCTAAACAAATGATGTGAACCTTGGCATGCACATTGTGGTTGTCTATATGATCTCATCTCACACAATTGTGAGCGAGTGCTCAAGACCCAAATTGAAGAATGTTGGGTTGACACTGGCTCACGAATAAGAGAAAATTATAGCTTAATAAGTTCGACAACAAATATTGGTCAGAAACCCAAGTATTATGGGAGATCAAGAACAAAGATGTTCTCACCAATTGTGTGCAGATGAGGTTTCCCACATTGTGATACAGAACAATGCCATAACAATGGATATACAAGTAATAATGTGGTGAAACTCCTTTTTGATAAAAACTTCACTTAAATGTGAGTCACACTCACTCAAGGACTCCAAGAAGACATCAATAAAATTGATTGCAGCCCATAGGGTACCTAAGAACTTGTACAAACAACTAAAAACTCTCCACAAGATCAATTTACAACTCTACAATGACCTCCCTGCTTCCACAGTAAATTCAGCTCACAATTAGCTCCCAATGGAAGAGAGATACAAGACTATGTCTATTCTCAGTTCAACCTCATACACCTTGTTTATGATTCTCATGCCTATAGGATGCTAAAATGACCACCAAGGCGGAAGGAGAAATTGAAAAAATGATATTAGGACACCAAAGGATGCTCACAACTACATGATGAAAATGCCACTTCTATCAATATGAAATTGCTGTGACAAATTTGAATTGGATAGGTTAAAAACAAAATCTTCACTTGATATCTAAGTTGCCAGTTTGGATTCCTCTACAAATGCGGGTTCGAGATTTGGGTTCGAAATTCGTCCACATTTTTTGGGGGTTGGGTTCAGATTCATTTTGAGTTCGTCCGTACAAGATATATATATATGGTTGCTAGACCTGTCTCTGCCTGCCGTGTATGGTTGCTAGATCTGTGTTCAAAACATAAATGTTAAAACTCTCTAAGACTAGCCGTGTATGCCCTAAGACTCTGCGCTGTATGGTTGCTAGACCCATACTGTGTCGTGACTATGCTCTTGTGTCATGAGTTTGCTCCTGTGCGATGAAGAGTCATGTCGTTTAATACCGAAAAAACGATGAAGAGTTTGTCATGTAATACAAATGGCGTCTAATACAAATGCCGAATGCCAAAAAACATTTAATAATCCCGTCGTTTTAGCGTTGGAATGACAAAAAAAAAGTTAAAAAATTCTGTTGAAAAGTCAAAGTGACCAAAGTCGCTCCTCATTCGCTCCGGGCTCTCACGTCATTTCCAACATTCGCTCAAAATTCGACCCAATTTCGAACAGGATCCTGCTATACGAATTTGAAGCGAATTCCACAGTCTGACGACGAATTTGCAGCAATTTCGAACCGACTACGAATGCCGAGCGAATCGACTTCCAACTTCCGGGTCTGGGCAGCAAATATGGTAACTTAGCTTAATATGAAGAGTTCACTTTATAAATCTTCTTTACCAAATTCTTCCAAAAGCCATAACTTTTGCATATAGACTCAAAACAGGGTGCTGTTTTTTCTCAAGTTACTTTCAAGAGCAATCCAAATGTGCTATCATATTCAGGCCATATAATCATTGTTTCTTTTACCATGCAACACAACAGCATTTATGAGACCCACAATACAAAAACCAATCCCAAACTGATTTTCTTGTCTATAAAAGAATGTTGCAAGATATCCTATTCCATCTCAAACCTTCACAAGCATCAAAGAAGTAGGCCACCGTCCAAACACATGCCATGCATACAGAATTTGAATCCAGTTCTGGATCAATGATAGTGCTCTTTGTGCATATGTTCCTCTTGTGCATGGTAGGAACAAAAAACCGTCACAGTTACGAAGCAATGCTCAACACAAAGTGTCACAAAGTAAAGGCAGCAATGTTCTCAACTACTCTTTTATTGGAACAAACCCCCTCACATCTTCAAAATGATGCTCAACACAAGTAGGATTATCAAGTGGAAGATGGTGAAGTCTATCATGTATTGAAACCCAAATTTGTGTCCTCCCAAGATATACCATCTCAAACCTTCTCAAGCATCAAAGAAGTAGGCCACAGTCCAGACTCCAAACACATGCCATAAGCACAAATTGAATCCATTTTTGGATCAACAGTAGTGATCTTTCTGTAAATGGACCTCTTGTGCATAATAGGAACAAAAACCCCTCACATTTACCAAGCAATGCTCAACACAAAGTGTCACAAAGTAGAGGCAGCAATGTTCCATATTGCTCTTTTATTGGAGCAAACCCCCTCACATCTTCAAAGTGATGCTCAACACAAGTAGCGTTATTAGGTCGAAGATGGTGAAGCTTTATCATGTATTGAAACCCAAATTTGTGTCCTTCCCATGATGAACTTTAAGATAGCCACTCCTTCAGCCCTGTGCATTGCGTATAATTTGCTACAGTGATTTTCATGAGCCGTGCTTAATATAACCTGATTCTAGGAAAGATAATCCTTGCATTTGAAAGTCTTTTTGCTATGCTATGAAAATTATTACAATATCATCGTTCTTATTGCATCAATGTACAATGCAAGCCATACATTTTTGCAATGTTTACAATAAATTTTAAAAGAGTCCTCTACCTACGACTATGCACAAACTAAAGCTGTGATATAGTTCGTGCACAATAAAATAATTTAATCCATCACTGTTATGCTCTTGGCAATTCTTATACATGATAGACAAAGTGTCTCCCTTGCCTTTACAAACAAAAATGTTTTCCTTTCCTTAGCATATCAAACAAGTGAGGCATATAACAGTATTTACATTGCCGTGGAATGTAGATGTGCATGCTTACAACACCCCAAAACATGCCAAGTGCTGGCAATGTTTAATCAAGAAAGTATTCATGCTTACAACACTAGAAAACTTGTCAATTTTACTGGAGGCCAGATGTCTTCATGCAATTAATGAAAATTTGCATGCTTACAACACCAAAAAATACTTCATACTCATAGTGCTGTCAATGCTTAGTCAAAAGAACTATACATGCCTAGAACACCCACACATGTGCCAAAGTGCTGCCTGTAACTGCCCATACAACTGGGGCAAAACTGCACTTTTGCAACAGTAAATTGCTACAAAATACGTGTCTGCAACTTTGAAAAAACATTTCCTTTCAGCTATTCGTGTTGCTAATCATTTCTGTAGGATAGTAAAACAGTCTCAACATGTTCATAGCAGATGCAAAATATTGCAGACAGCTTATACCATAAGTAACTCATTCAAAGATACATCCCCAAAGACTGCATTGGCTCTCAAACATGTATCTCAACAAGTCTTAAAGACAAATGCCAAAATTCAAGGCCAAGGAGTGTCAAGATGTTAGAACTAATCTCACATCTACAGAACATATAATATAAATTAGATAAAAAAATAGATAGGTGTTAGCATTTTAATAGTTAATAGATTAATAAATTAAAAAAATGTTGGTTTTGGGAGTTACTTTCCCATAACATAATTTAGGTAGTTTTTTACAAGAAAAGCATGGTTTAAGGAGCCAATGCAATGTAAATACTAAAATCAATGTGTATGGGAATCTCAAAAATGTCAATGAAATAGGCAATTGCTCTCTACCAGCGTATTACTAAAATAGATCAATACAAATAAATCTATTACTACTTCAGCTTTCTACTTCTACATTCTTCAATTCACCATCTCCAATGATCGAAGCTTCAAAAGTTAAAAACCATTCTCTCCGCCTCCCTCTATAGCTATCTGAACATCCCCCTCATGCTCTCAAACGATCCAAATGGAATTGGAAGAAGAGTCAACTATTCATTACAAATTCTTTTCTGTTTCATTAGGGCAATAGCACCCCCTTTCATCAAGGGGCAGTTAGCTAGCAAGATGAACTTTTCTTTAGGATCCAATAAGGATCATTTCCCTTGCATTCCATTATGCACAATCACTAAGGCCACTCCCAACATTCTACAAAATAAATTTTATTACAAAATATCTCACAATAAAATCCAATACAACAATTGCATGTTGTTGTATGAAGAAATAAATATTAGTCATTTATGTTGCATATTTAATTTCAAACTTGTCCATTCAAAAAGATTCAAAATTTGAATACAAAACTTCAGCTATGGTTTCTTCCCATCTAAATGAGTCAGATCTTAATTCCAAATATATCACCATTAAGTCACAAGCATGGTGAACTAGAAATGCATGACATATGTATTTTGTGTTTTGTGAATGCTAGGGTTCTAGCTCTAGTAGAACATGTCTGCTCCCTACATGTGAATCGCAAGGATACAAACTTAATGCTGAAAAATCTGGTATTCTCTCATAATAAAGGTTCCTTAGAAGTGGTCAGTGGCTTTACACTGCCAGTTGTTAAAGATATGTAGCTTCAGTCGGATTACCCTGATCGATATGATCAAATGTATAAGTGGCCTATCGGCCTTGAACATTTGATCTCTACCCATTATCTATGGGAGATCTGATTATTAATAATAATATATTATGATCATGCTTCACTCAAAATATAATATTAATATTATCATTGTTAATTATTTAGTAATACATAACTAAATATATGAATATTCAATAATATTCATGTTACTGAATATTCATATATTTATCAATGAATGTATTTAATAATTATATTGTTCCAAATAAGTATCGATAATATAATGCACAGCAAGTTGAAGACATTGATGATAGCACTGTTATTGTTTTGCATTGTTATTATTTCATTGTTATTGGCATTGTTATGAAAGGGTGACCTCATGTAGAGGCACAACCCTACGCGGTCTCACATAGAGTCGTACCTCTACGAGAGACTACATAACCACATTCGCAGCCATATCTTTGGCAAGTCGAACACATAACACATCTAAGTCGATTAAACATACTGCTGTTTAATAGCAGTTAGTACTTGCAGATCGGTATATATATACATTGATAATATATATTACTTGCAGATCGATATATATATATTAGTTGAAGATCGATAATATATATATCAATGATATTCATTTACTTGCAGATTGATATATAATAATACACTGTGCAGATCGATCCTCATTGTAAAGAGATACTTCTTTTCGAACAAAGCAGTGATAATATATAGATTATCAAACAGTAGAGAGTTTGATACAAATCAAATTATAATAAACCTTCTTAATCATCAGAAATAAAATTAAAATTATCATCAATATAAATCTGTTCAAAACTTAACATGGTATAAGAGCCAATCTAAGGAAGATCCGATCAGATTTATAAGCACAATCAATCTAATCACCATTAAATTTTATAGATCTCCCTATATTCTTCAAAATGGTGAATGGTGTTAAGATTTGAAGACCGACTTGGAGGGGCTGAAAATTTGTATCATGGAAATTTAGGATCACGCTGGCCCTAAGAGATCATTAATTAAATGAATTTGTGGAAAAGGCAGTACATATTCCTAATGAAGACAGTGAGAAACTTCAGTGGGCGAAAAATAATAACAAAGCCATGAAGATGCTAGCGGATGTAGTAAAAGATCACATAGTTCCAATAATCTCCAAATTAGATACAGACTATCAGATGTTCACAACATTACAGAGCATGTATGAAATAAATAACACAAACAGGGCTCTGACACTAAAGCAACAACTCCACCACGTGAAAATGAACAAAGGAGAATCCATCACATCCTACTTCATGAGGATAACAGAATTAAGAGATTAGTTATCCACCATTGGTCACACTATTGATAGCAAGGAGTTAACCATGTTGCCTCTAAATGGACTTCCAACATCTTGGGAAGCTTTCATCCAGGGGATAAGTGCTCGATCTAAACTTCCTAAGTTTGATCGTCTAAAAACTGATAGCATTCAAGAAGAGTCAAGACTAGTCACAAGAGAGATTGGTCAAACATCTGCAAAGGAAGATATTCAAGTTCTAAATTCTCATTCTCACAAGAAGGGTAAAAAAGGAAACTTCAAAAGGAAGAAAGACAAAGATGGAAAATGCTTATTCAAGAAAATGAGAGACATGTCTAAAGTACAATGCTTCAGATGTGATAAATATGGTCACTATGCAATGAAGTGTCTAGACAAGCCTCAAGCCTCCTTTGCTGAAGTTAGTAAGGCAAGCTCCGAAAAGAACTCAAAAATACTTGTATTTTATTCAGCCCTGTCAAGTCAAGTGTCAACCAGCCTTAACACTTGGGTAATTGATAGTGGGGTATCACGTCACATCACAAGATTTAGAGAACACCTAGATAACTTGGTGGAAAGTTTAGATGAGGAAGTCACCATTGAAGATGATACAAACTATCTTATGAAAGGAGTCGGAACTTGTACTATACACTTAAAATTAGGCATTTCCTTTCAATTAACATGTGTATTATTTGTACCAGGAATCATGCGAAACTTGGTCTCCATATCAGCCCTTAAAGACAAAGGATACCAAATCACCTTCATGGATGGCAAAGTTCTAGCATGGCCCAAGAATTCAAATATCAAGAAATCTCACACCATAGGAGTTTGACATGGATGTTTATATACACTTTACACTTATCCTTCTCAAGCCTTAATTCATGAATCTTCAAATACATGTGAGATTGGTCATAGATGATTAGGGCATCACCATTTTCATGCTTTACCTTCAATAGAGAAAATGGTGACAGGTTTACCTAAACTTAAGCAAGGACATGAAGGAACGTGCAAAGGATGTGCCTTGTGAAAGAACTCCAAAAGCACTTTCCATAATACTGAAAGTAAATCTAAACATGTACTAGAACTTATTCACTCAAATCTCTGTAGACCTATGTCAGTAACCTCTTTAGGAGGATTCTTGTACTATGTTATTTTTGAAGATGATTATTCTAGGAAAACTTGGACATATTTTTTGAAATGTAAAGAGTTTGATGAAGTCCTTATGAAGTTTAAGGAATTCAAAGCTCTAAAAGAAAATATGTTTGGAAAAAGAATCAAAACCCCAAGATCAAATAATGGAGAAGAATACACCTCTGATAACTTCAAAACATTTTGTAATAATGTTGGGAGAGGTAGTTTAGTGTTCCTTATAACCCTCAACAAAATGGGGTGGCAGAAAGAAAAAATAGGACAGTTGTAGAAGCAGCCAAAGCCATGATGCATGACTAAAACCTTCATACTTCCTTTTGGGCTGAAGCCTCTAGTACTGTTGTCTATATTCAAAATAGATGTCCTCACTCCCTTTTGGAAAACAAAACTCCTAAAAAAGCATTTACAGGGATAAAACTTGATATAGGTCATTTAAGAATCTTTGGTTGTCATGTCTACATTCACATACCCAAAGAAAAGAGAACTAAACTAGAACCCTCAAGCAAAAAGGGAATATTTGTAGGCTACAATGAAACATCTAAAGCTTATAGACTTTATATTCCTAGACAAAAATTAATTGAGCTAAGCAGGGATGTAATCTTTGAAGAAGATATTGCATTCAAAAGATCTTGGGATATTCATGAAGTGGACATTGAAAATCAAGAGTCTCCTCAAAATATGGAAGAAGACCATGATTCTGAGATTCTAAGGGAGAACCATGAATTTATGGAAGATGCAAATCCAAGTGAGCCTATGGATCCTACTGATAGGCCTAGAGACACTACTGTGAACCGGAAAAGACCTCTATGGGCAAGGAAAATGATTCAAGAGGCTGAAAAATTGTAGCACCTAAAGGAACCTTCAGGGAAAGCAAAAGACCTCATAGATATTCTAGCTATGTTGCCTTGATGAGTGAAAGCGTTGAGGAAGCTTTCAAACTCCAAGTCTGGAAAGATGCTATGACAGAAGAATATCAATCTATTAATAAGAATGATGTTTGGGACATCGTACCTAGACCAAAGAATAAATCAGTAATTTCCTCTAAGTGGCTCTTCAAAATCAAACATGTTGCAGATGGAAGTATTGAAAAATATAAAGCAAGATTTGTTGCCAAAGGATTTTCTCAAAAGGAGGTAATTGACTACAAGGAAACATTCGCTCCAGTTGCTCAATATACCTCTGTTAGGACTCTGATTGCTATTGTTGCATCAAAAGGATGGAAGATTCACCAAATGGATGTAAAGACTACTTTTCTTAATGGCATAATAGAAGAAGTGTACCTAGAGCAACTTGAAGGGTTTGTAATACATGGAAATGATTCTCGTGTTTGCAAATTGAAGAAAGCATTGTATGGTCTTAAACAGGCTCTTCGCACCTGGTATGAGAGGATAGATCATTACCTTCTAGGCTTGGGATTTTACAAGAATGATGCAGATCCGAATCTTTACTTCAAAGTAATTAATGGTGAAATGTTGATTCTCATTCTTTATGTTGATGACCTATTGATTACAGGAGAAGACCATCTCATAACTAAATGTAAACAAGATCTAGCATCTGAGTTTGACATGAAGGAACTAGGTCCTTAAGACTATTTCCTTGGGTTAGAAGTATGGCAGCAGGCTGATGGGATCACTCTAAATCAAGAAAAGTACACTATTGACATTCTGAAAAGGTTTGGAATGATGGATTGTAAACCCATGTCTACTCCCATGAAAACAAACTTACATAAGTTAAAAGAAGTTGCAGTAAACTTGGACTTTGCAAATCCTACTCTCTACTGGCAGATTATTGGGTCCTTGATGTACTTGGTCAACACTAGACCAGACATTAGCTATACAGTAAATACACTTAGTCAGTTTATGTGTGAACCAAGACAGTTACATCTAGTTGCAGCAAAACACATTCTAAGATACCTGCGTGACACAATGGGATATGGTGTTAAATATAATAAGGTAGATCTAAATCTACATGGATATACTGATTCAGATTGGGTTGGAAGTGAAGTTGATCGAAAAAGCACATTAGGGTGTTGTTTCAACTTAGGACAGCTATGATCTCCTGGTTTAGTAGGAAGCAATCTTTAGTTGCACAAAGTTCCACAGACGCCGAGTACATTCCAGCATCCATGGGAGCTCGAGAAGCTGTATGGCAAAGGAAGCTTCTTGTCGGATTGTTTGGACAATGCTTGGATCCTACTATCATTCACTGTGACATCCAGAGTTGTATAAAACTTTCAGTGAATCCTGTGTTTCATGACAAATCGAAGCATATTGAAATTCCCTACCATTATGTCAGAGACATGGTGGAGAGAAATGTTATCCAGTTGAGATATGTTAGTACAAGTAAACAAATAGCAGACATTCTCACCAAGCCACTCTCCAAGGCAAAAGTTGAATACTTTCGAGGTAAGCTTGGCATGGTAGAAATTGTAACCTCATTTGAGATTGAGTCTCAGTAATGTTAATTTGTTGTACTAATATATTCTAAAGATGTTTAATGTGTAAACTCTTTTATTGTCATGTGTGACTCCGTGACTTCATTGGTTTAAGGGCCCCTGTGAACATCATTGAGAGGTGACGATCTCTCAATGGTGAGCACTTGTATTTCTGGTTATTATTGTAAGGTGACAACTTTACAATATTTGACCTCACTATCATGATGGACATCTTGAGACTTCATATCCGTGGACATGTCATGATAGTTGATATCTCTTAAGTAATATCAAATTATGGTAGATATCATGAGACGTGATATCTATGGATAAGCCATCGATGATGAATGATATTACAGAGATACTCATGGTGGATATTATGTGACTTAATATCCATGGATATGTCATGAGTTAATCTCCTTATGGTAGGTATCATGTGACCTGATACTAGTGCACATACCATAAGGTGAGTTATGGTGGATATCATGTGACGTGATATCCGTGGATATGCCATAACTCTTGATATCACGGTGAGGTGATATCTCTCTATTACACAATAAATGAATATATTGTGTTTACAAATCTCCTCCCTAGCTAAGAGGGAGTGTTAAAGATATGTAGCTTCAGTTGGATTACTTTGATCGATATGATCAAATGTATAAGTGGCCTATCAGCCTTGAACATTTGATCACTATCCATTATCTATGGAAGATCTGATTATTAATAATAATATATTATGATCATGCTTCACTCATAATATAATATTATTAATATTATCACTGTTAATTATTTAGTAATAATAAACATTAATAAATATATGAATATTCAGTAATATTCATGTTACTGAATATTCATATATTTATTAATGAATGTATTTTATAATTATATTGTTCCAAATAAGTATCGATAATATAATGCACAGCAAGTTGAAGACATTAATGATACCACTGTTAACGATAACAATGTTATCATTTTGCATTGTTATTATTTCATTGTTATCAGCATTGTTATGAAAGGGTGGCCTCATGTAGAGGCACGACCCTACGTGAGACCATTCGGTCTCACGTAGAGTCGTACCTCTATGAGAGACTACATAACCACATTCACAGTCATATCTTTGGCAAGCCGAACACAAACACATACAAGTTGATAATACATACTGCAGTTTAATAACAGTTAGTACTTGCAGATCGGTATATATATACATCGATAATATATATATTAGTTGAAGATCGATAATATATATCGATGATATTCATGTACTTGCAGATTGATATATAATAATATACTGTGCAGATCGATACTCATTGTAAAGAGATACTTCTTTTGGAACAAAGCAGTGATAATATTCAGATTATCAAACTGTGGAGAGTTTGATATAAATCAAATTATAATGACTCTGCTTAATTATCAGAAATAAAATTAAAATTATCATCAATATAAATCTGATCAAAACTTAACACCAGTCCTGAACAATGACAGAATCATTTGAACTGTCCACTGTGCTAAGATGATTAAAAGAATCAAATTTCATGAGGATGTTACAGTTCTGGAAATGCTACAATTGCAGCTAGAGAATATGTCTGCCAAAGGTACATAGGGCAGTGCTTTTGACCATTGGAAGCCTCCTCCAAGGAATGCAGGTCTAGAGTAATGGGGTGTGGCCAAACTGAAAGAAATCTGTGGCATGTGGATGTGGTTTTGTTGTAGCAAATGCTTGCGAATGCTTGTCTTTGTTTGATACTGTTGGTCTAGCATAGAGTTTTGGTGTTATATGGCACCTGTACATGGATGATTTTTGTAGTTTTTTTGGCTGTTATGTTCCATCTGACTGCTGTGGCTGTATAGGGGCTGTTAATGCAGTTTTAGCTTTATTATCTCTATCTCTAGAAGGGCTGACGGCCCTGTACAGAAGCCCATAAAATTATCTAAAATATATATTGCAAAAAAAAGTTAAAATAATGGGAATTGCATTAATGTTAGTTTAGATATGGTACCAGTGGCATGCGAATGCACATTTCCCTTACAACATTTAGACCAACAGCAATGACCTGTCAAAAGTAAAATATGACTTGAAATTAGATATAAAAATCTTCATAAAAAACATTTCTGGAGGCCAACTAGAATATTCTCTCAAGATTTATTGTCCGTTCATTGAGTTATCATTTCCCAACATGTGTGAATGTACCTCAGTACGCGCTCGGTCATGTACAAATTGATTCACCAGTTGCTTCATTAATGGTTCAACAGCATCAGGGGGTACCTGGTATTCCCCAAAAAGAGATTAAATAATAAACCAACATAAACCATCTTTCTGCTATCAAGGACAAGTCAAATATAGCAATAACTCTAGAGACGGTAAAAATCTTTAATCGAGGTAACATACCATATCATGACAGGCCTGAACTGCTGCTGCCAAAAGTTGTGTTACATCTCGTTGATGAGGCTACACAAAATGTGTTTTAGTCCTCAGCTGAAAACTCTAGCGTACCCAAGGAAGCATGACCACATAAAATTTTATCTTTGATTGCAGTGACCTACCTGAACGTACTTTTGCAGAAATGGATAAAAATTCAATAAAATCAAATGATGGAGCCCCACTGCCCGAGCAATCACTTTCATCATCATCATCTTTACCTGAGATCCAATTAAGAATCAGTAAAACTTGAATTATTTTAACTTGCAATCCAGTTAAGAATCAGAAAAACTTAAACTATTTTAACCTGCAATCTACTCAACAAATCAATGAGACATATTACACAAGTGACCATAAATAGTAATAAAGGAAATATGTCATTTGATACCATTTCAGAGCCTTGTAAATCTGGGCCAAGAGGCTAATCACTATAAATCAAGCCATTAGAAGATTCTCCTGCTCCTAGACAGGGATGAAACTCTAAAAAACTTAATTAATTTGTATTACCAATACATCAAATATATAGAGTTTACAGACGCTATAAAAAGCATTAATGAAAAAACAAGGTCATCTAAATAAAGACGATGTCTAAAAATAGAACAGATTAAGACAACTCAAAAATAGAGCCTAAATGACCATTAAACTAAGATTCTAGAATAACGAGCTAAAAATAGCAAGAACCTAGGAGACTAAAAATATTCCATTAAGGGAAGCAATTCTGATAAATGAGCTGTACACTACAAATTCAAACGAATTCTCCAAAGTAGCAACAAAACCTATTTTGATATTTTGAATTTGTACTAAAACACTGGACTAGTCACATAGCTAATATTTTGTGATTTTAAAATTCTTATTGAAACTGCTTACTTCAGCAAATCCTCTGTTACTCGCATATTAGGTGAAACTCATAAGATTGTGTCCATGGTTTACTAAACTTGGCAACAATCTAAACATGAAAATTTAAAAATACACTTCATACTAATAGAAATGGCTTCATTTGATGTTAGCAGAAAATACTGCTAAAGCTTAGGTGTTATCCCTTACAGCATAAACAAAATGCTTCTTGCTAATCATTCTCTGAGTTTGACAAACATACAACTAGGATTGAAAAGGGCAAGCTACATTCACTATTGCTTTAATATACACATGTCTTCTTACAAGCTTCTGCCAAAATTCATACGTAGCTTCCACACAATGTAAGCCAAAAATGCGAGGATCTTATAAATCAGTATAAAATTTTCAGTATTGTTAAGCCTAAGCAAAGAGTTTCTCATAACAACACTGAAACTGCACACCTGATGTTGAGAAGAAGGTGGTACAGCATTGACTCTTCAATGTTTAGGCACTCAAATCACAAGTGAGGTTGAAAATCAACAGTTATCAAGCATAGGTTACCAAACATGGACTTTGTGTGAATCCATAATGCATTTAGGAAAGAATATTAAAATCCAGTAATTCAAACAAAACTTGTAAATAAAAATATGATTTCATAATGTTGGAAAACATATTATTAGTGTTCACATAGGATGCATAAAATAAGTATGTGTTGTGATAAAACTAAAGTGAGTTACAGAAACCACTCACAAAGCTATTCTAGGTGCCAAAATAATTAGTTTGTTATTACTAATTATATAATGAGTTGTTCAAACAACTCATTATATTTAGATAATTAGTTACCATAAAATAGGATATGAGAATCCCATAAAGATGTATTGTATTTGATTGACAGATATAGAGAAGCACGAGTTATTATTATATATTGTTCAAGCTTCCATTAAACTTTACCATATTCTAATATGGTATCAGAGCCAAGTTCTATGCCATAAAGTCATGCACTTGGTTGATTTGTTGGAGTAAGGCACGGCTTGTGGCTTCAAGATCTCTGGCCTTGAGGGAAAAGTGGATAGGAGTGAGCTTAAGATTTCCACAGAAGAAGAGTCGAACTTTGCTGGATGTGGCCATTTCAAGGTAGCTGTATGTTTGCTTTGCTGTGTGAAAGAAGTGAATACAGGCACCCAGGTTTAACATCACCACTGCCACTGCTCAGATACTTGGAGTCAATCACCTTTTTGATCTATTTACACTTATCCTTGACTTGTCCCACTGATCAGCACTGCCCCTTGACTTCCTCTGATTTGTCTGTGTCTGGACTTCTCACACTGTCAGTGCTTCTTGATGGTTCAGTCCGATCAGAATCTTCATGCATAGCAACTGATCTCCAAATCGAAGGACGACCTCGGCATGGCCATTGTGTGAAGTATTGGATCTGCGAACTGATTGTGGTAGCTTTAATTTAGACCCGTGCTTGTGTTTACCTGTAGCTTTTGATCGAATCAGCCTCTGTGATGGACTGATTAACAAGTTTTCAGCATCCGCATTATGAGTACAGGTGACTTTCTTTTGACATTCGTGGATCACATGTCATTCTGTTTGTATTTTGCAGCTATTTATTTCTGATCAAATTTTAGAAACTACCAGTTTGCATTTTGCGCCTAAATTATTTTTTGTTGTTTGGTACAGCACATGAAAGATCCTTTTGCATGCTATTGTGCGCCACATCATTGACAAACGCGGATAGCTTATTTACAGTGGTAAGATGACAATCTGACTGATTAGATCTATTCAGAAGGGCACTGTGGTTTGCAATGTGAAGCAGCATTTAATCGGTCACAGTGTCCTTACCATAATTTGTAGACATCAATTTCTTTGAGGAGGCATGCGTTTTTCATTTCTGTTGGGCCAGCTCACTACCTATCTAGAGAACGCGAGCACGTATATCACTTAAGGATCCACCGGTCAAGATGCCCAACCTGGCGATATTTCCCTTTCTTCGCAGCAATGGTGAAAGACATTTGAAAAACTTGAAGAAGTCGGTGAATTAGATCAGCACACAAAAGTTAGTGACAGTAAGAAGGTGTTTGTACCAAGGTTGAAAAACTAGGACTCGGCAATAACTCGGCCGACCGAAAAATTTTGAAAAACTCGGAATTGCCAAAAACACAGTGAAAAAATCAGCAATAAATCTGCACTTTTATCGAACATTTAATATAAATAAATGAATATATATATATATATTTGAAATGCAATGAATTTTTAAATTTTATAAAATATTTTATATTTTAGATATATTTTATATATATATATATATATATATATATATTTGAAATGCAATGTATTTTTAAATTTTATATTTAGTAAATATTTTATATTTTAGATATATTTTATATTTTATATACATTTTAATGTAACATTTAAATAATAAATATATTTTATAAATAGTAAAACTAAATATTTATTAATTCAAAGTTCAAAGGATAAATAATAAATTCCAATGTAAAATTTAAATAGGATTTTATAAATATTATACACAGTTATAAATAAAAATAAAATAAAATAAATTGATAAATTGATAAATTGCAAAAATCAATTTAAAATCAAATATTTAATATTAAATATTATACAGTCTCTTAATATTTAATAAATATTATATTGTCTCCTAATATTATACAAATATTTAATAAATATAATATTTAATATACACTATTACAGTCTCCTAATATTTAAACTCAAATTGCAAAAATTTAATAAATTAAAAAAAGAAAAAAAACTGAGACTCGCTGCCTTTTTGCTCTGCTGAATCACGTCAATGATTTTTATTACCTGTTAAATCACCTGCTATCACTTGCTGAATCGTGGGCCGAGCATTCGTGGCTGAGACGGGAGACGGCGCGGAGAAAGCCAAAAAAACATGTTATAAACACCCGAAAACCCTACCTTTTTCTGTTATTTTTTTATTCTTTTTTTTGGCACTTTCCTGCACCGCATTTTTCACCAGTTTAGCACGGGATTATGGTGATTTTTCCTGTTTTTACCACCGCACGAAATTGAATGTCTTGGGCCCGAGTTTTTTGGCGATTAAATCGCCATCCCTAAACACCCATGATATATCGCAGCAATTTTCAACTATAGTTTGTACCATCACGCTGAATATGCCATATTTTATCATCTGTTATTAGAATTTGGGGCTAAGTCTTGCCTAGTTTGTAGATTGAGTGTCAAATGATACATTTTAGATTGAAGTTAAGTTTAGCAGATTCATTTATTGTTTAGATATCTTTTATATCTCAAAATGTATTATTAATTTAGATGGAGATATTTGTCTTATAGTCTAGAATAGAGTGAAGTATAGATTCTAAATTGTTATAGGATTAGAATTGTAGAGAATTTGGTATAGTATTTAACTTAAGTTTGTTGAGACAAACAAATAGTATTGCTTATTGTAAAAATGTCAAAAAATAAAAATAAAAATATTTTAGTTGTAATTGGGTGCATTATCGCTTGTATGCGACGTCCATCTTGTGGGGGGGAGAATATGTTCTTTTCCTCATAAGTTACAAAATGTGCCTCAAAAGACAAATTTGCTAATTAAGTAGAAAATCCACTAGAGGCTGGAGGCAACAGAGGTTGGAGGACAATCAGCGTCCTCTCATCAGTCAAGCAACGAGGCCACTCCTCAGCTTTAGTGGCATTTTTTTTCTACTGTGCAGCATGATATGATTTTCTTTTAAGTGTTCCAGGCTGTGTGAGTAAGTGGAATTCCACATTGTGGGGGGGGAGGGGGGAAGTAATATACCCAATGTTCCAATCCCTCTAGTATGGGTATTTCAGATTTGTGATATGTATGTTGATTTCTACATAACATCCCTGATGTGCAAGCATAGTGACGAAAAAAAAAGGCACCAAAGTAAGTTAGTTCATGGATCTTGAAAGGGTTTGTGGGAGGATCCAATAAACCACACAGTGTGAACAGTTGATGGGTTATTGTTCACATCAAGGTTTGTCGTAAGCCTGTTTAAAACCATGGAAGGAGAGAAACTTTCGTTTGAATCAAGATCATGAGCCACAAGAGTTAGTTTACTGCAGTTGGAAGTGGTAAGGTGGAGAATGTGGACATAGTCGATATTGTAAACAGTTGTATAGGAGAGCAGCTGACTACGGAGATCCTCTGACTGTCGGACTTCTTGGAAGTATGGTCAGCTGGTGATAAGTTCACTGGAAGTGAAAGCAGGATAAGTTCTCGTATGTAGGTGATCGTGTGCAACAAGTTTCAGATAGCAGTATGCAGACCTAAAAGTATGCTTAGGCATACGATTCTGTTTCCAAGTTGTGTGACGATCTTTTTCTCCATGTTCACACTAGGGGGGGTGTTGGAAAATATATTATTAGTGTTCACATAGGATGCAGAAATAAGTATGTGTTGTGATAAAACTAAAGTGAGTTATAGAAACCACTCACGTAGCTATTCTAGGTGCCAAGACAATTAGTTTGTTATTATATAATGAGTTGTTCAAACAACTCATTATATTTAGATAATTTGTTACCTATAAAATAGGATATGAGAATCCTATAAAGATGTATTGTATTTGGTTGAAAGATATAGAGAAGCACGAGTTATTATTATATAATATTGTTCAAGCTTCCATTAAACTCTACCATATTCTAATACATAATATTAAAAAAGTATGTATCACATGGGAAAATCACATAAGAACTTAACATCAATTGACATACACCAACTATTCATCACGTCTAAATTAATACACTAACCTCAAATCGCTCATTACATGTCTGAAGGCGAGAAAAAAGTTTTTCAACAAAAGCCTGACATGACACACAAAAGAGAAAACAAATTAAGATGGTTTACCAAACTTTAAAATAACTGAAAAACATCCTAATCAATAACCAGGATCACCTGTGGATCTTTCAAATGTCGAAGAGGTGAATAGCTACCCCAATCAACACTCTCAGATTGAACACGGTTTTGTTTTTTGAGACCACGCATAACACGCTCTAATTTTGCTTGTTTTTTCTTTTTGCTCTTTGTAGTACCCTTATGATGTGCCTGTAATCAAGACATGATGTGTTTCATCAACAAAAGAAATTAATGTCTTGTTTCAAGTATACAATTCTAAAAGATTCACCCAAACCATCCATATGTCTACCACACAAGTATAAGTCAATTCCATACGTGCTCTTTCTCACCTTTGATTGTACTTTAAACTAAGAAGTAATAACAACACAAATGCAATGGAAAAAGCAGATATAGAACAGATTGATGCCACAAAGCCTGCATTTATATAGTGAAATTAGCCTCACCCTCTCTGTTTGCAAATGATCAATCGATTAAGAGGAAGAGAACACATTATCCTTTAAATAAATATGATATTGATGCTTTGTATATTAAATATAGATTGCACTGTTCTAGGGCTCCACTGATAAAATTGCATTCATATATATGACTCCCAAATATTCTCCATACCAATTTCTTTTGGATTTCAGACAGCACAAACGAATACCAAAGGAAAAAACAATGCAAAATAATTGTTTTAACAGATAACCTGTAGCTCTCTTTTTCCATAATATGCAACTACCAATTTTTCCTATGTTTCCATAGGCACATGTCCATGCCTCCAGTATCCTAGGGGACGCACCTTGTATCCATCTCATTTGAAGCATCCCACAATGGGGTACACACTTGGGACTCCAGAAAAAAAGGTCAGACGTAAGGTTCAAAATTAGTCTTAATATGTTTGAACTAAAATTGCACTAAACATCTTAGTAGCATTTTTTCCTATGATTCTAAAGGTACATGCCCATGCCTTCAGTATCCTAGGAGATGCACCCTTGTCCCCAATCCCCATTGGGAGGCGTCCTAGAGTGGGTCCACACTTGGGACTCAAATAAACAGTCATACTTTAAAACCTAAAGTGTAAAAGGGGCCCTAATTTGTCTAAACTGAATTTGCAGTAAACAACTTAAGTCTAAACTTCCCTCAAATGTTCAAGCCGAATTCAAACAAATCCTAATGCCAAATACATTGTTACAATAGTGCTATATTTTTGCATTAATGATCTAGTAACTCTGTAGAACTAGAGTAACAATTTTCTTTACATCATTGTGTGATACAATGCTAAAGGTTAAGGTCATTTTTTAGGTCAAAACTTAGCCAGCTTAGCTACCAAGAGTACAAGACACCCCTAGTGGGAACAAATAGACGTTACTATTTTTTTGGCTCTGTAAAATAGTATTTCCTTTTGATTTTAAATACAACCACCAAAATAAAGCCCCTCAATACACAATCTTTTGTTTACCCACGCAAGGGAAGAGAGTGCCAGAAGTTGTTATAACAACCACCAATCTGAAATAACATCTGAAAACAGAAACAAAGTAACAAGGTATGCACTGCCCTCAATGAATCAAGAACAAAGATAAATTAACAAAACACCTAAATATTCCAGCTGCAACAGACTGGCTCTACAACAATCCTGAATCAGGTTTCCCACATGAACACAGTGATTCATTTCAGTCGTGCAATTATTCAAATGGGTGGTCAAGTCATCAAGAAGGATAAGAACAGCAAATTGAGAATCAGGTACAAGAGAATAGCTTACACCCTACCACTAGGCTTATACTTAATCCTCTGGTGAGAAATAAAACAAAAATAAACTCCTCCACTCTGCTCAATGCTAGAATAAATTTCCAACTTCACCAAAACAACTGGATTGACATGACAACCTCTCTGTGCACCTTCACAAAGACCTCCGTATCTCAATAATATTCTCGCATCACAGACATGCTGCTGCCCATCAACAATATCCTGTTGTTGTGGGTAGTTTCCTACCCAATAGGAAGATTGGGAACTTAATTGTTATTGAAATCAAGGAAGTTAACATCAATTTGCTTGATGTTAGCCCTATACAAATGAATATAAGGAAGGAAATGTCATGCATTTCAGACATTAAGCCATAGTAGAAGTTGAGAGAATTAATTGTATGTTTCTTGCATCCATCACAACAATATGTCAATGTGAGAGAAGGGATTACAGCAAAATTTTGTATACACAAATAACTTTGGAAAACACTGCAACCAAGTGGTCTTTCACTTTACCTGAATATTTATTGTTCAAACTTGATGCCCATTGGCTTTAGCCCTCATGAACAAACCCAAAAATAAACGAAGCCCTGCTAGTAAATCTACAACCTGAGTATCTGGAACATCCTATCAGTGTATTTTCATTTTAACAACTTGCTTACAAGTATAAATTAGAAAATCAACTATTACACCAAAGGTGTCTATTGATGAATGTATTATATGCTGTACCTTATACATTTGCGTTTTTTCTCAACAACAGTCCCCTTGGTTATCCATTGTTGCAGCCACTTGGAACTTCTATTGCTCTCCCTCATTTCCACTCCCCATTCTCATGTCCATCCCAAAGGTGGAGAAAATGGAACGGAAAAAAAAAAATTATACTAATGTTACAATGCTAAAGATCATAATCTCTTCTCAATGACATCGTATCTCCAAACAATTATGTGGAAAAATAAAAAAGAAATCAGATTCAAAAACGGAGATATAATAGAATTCACAAAACTAGAACCATGCATAATATGGTACGAAATCATATCCTTCCACAATCGCCACAACGCGCCCTATTTCATGGCTAGGGGTTCCTCTTTTCAATTTATGGTGATCTCTTATAAATATAACAAGTCTGTGCATTACATTTTATCAACATGCTCCAGTAGATTTAACCATGAGTTTGCCTTGGAATTAAGTCTTATATTTTATTATTTTACCCCCTTTGCTAAGTTGCTTGTGAAATGTTCCAAACTAATATTCTGATAATTAATTTTCTGAAAATTCCAATATACTGTAGTGATCTAACCTGCTGAGCTGTATTTTATTCAATTTCATGAACTGATGGTGTTTTCACAACTGTACTGTTCTGAGTCCATTGTTGACTGAATATTTATTATTCTCATACCAATCTCAGTTTATAATGTCTCTGTTTACTGAATACAATGTATATATTTTCAAACATAAAACTCCAGACCTTACGCAATGACTAAGAGCATCCAAAATACACAAGAATAATTCTCGGACAAACTAGCATTCAATAATGAGCAGGGATATATAGCATTTATTCATTCCCGTATTACAATAACAGATAGTGAACTGAAGTTTATGAATTACCAACCGTAAACACCAGGATGGACGGAATGAGGTATTGCTGCAGACCCGGCCAAGCTTTCATCTAACACCTCTCTGCAGGGAATGTCAACAGTCTAAGCTCCAACAGTTCACCAAGGTGACGGACTGGCTATGTCCAGGCCTGACGGATTCTCCTTCCCTCTTACCGCACCTGCCGAGCTATACAAACCATGCTGCGTAAGCAGCTTACTCACGCCCAGTCGCGTTTTCCAGCCAGTGCCACTGGTGCTAACAGCAACGTCCAGTCACGTATTGAGAACCCACTCCACTGCACCCGTGTTCTACGCAAACATACTCCCTTGCGTATCGACTGCAGTATGCAGTCACCTCCCTTTGATTCGAGCTGGTGAATGCTCGTACTAGCCGGACCGAGAATGTTAGTCACTGTGACGGCTTCCTTGCCAGTGTCCTCTTACCCAACTCCTGTGTGTGTCCCCTATACCAGACCAACCAGTATGTGACTGTTGATGCCAGAAACATGACTGAGAATGTGATAGAACTTTATCCTTCGAATGCTTTGCTGATGAAGTTCGCCGTTGGAAGGATATGAAGAGTTGCTGAATACCACTGGATGAATGAGAGCAGATTACAACTGAATTAATTCCTCCTTTTGCACCAATGTAGATTCTGAGTAAATCTACCAAGAAAGAAAGTCAGGTTTGCGTCCAACCTTCTTTGGATTCCCTAGAGGGTTTGCGTCCTCGGAAATAACCAGTCACAAAAGCAACCAGAATTTTTTTTTCTTTTTTAAATTTATCTCATGGTGCTTTTTCTAAGATGTACTTTTCTTTTTTATAACCTCGAAGTGAGTGCAAGTACAACGAACTAATCTATGTGGGTTAAAAGCTCACTTAAGTCACTTTCATAACATGAAGTAACTTTATAAAATAAAGTGACTTTATAATAAGACATAAAGTGACTTTATAACACACTTTAATAAATAAAGTGATTTCTTACTATAGAACTGAGCCCAAATACAAATATTTGCCCGTGCAAACTCGTGACTGGCTGGCATCCTCTAAAATGTGGCCATTAGTCCATCCAGATGGGTAGATAGACTAATCAAGCATCTAAATGGCCTATTGCCGGAAAGGGGACATTACAGCTTGCTATTGTAATTTTGATAATCATACAACTGAAATGTTGGTTCAAGATCATGAAGATCCCTATACTCTATAGTCACAATATGCAACCAAGATGACTGAATTTGCTTATTTTGTGTGCATGGTAGAAAAGAAGACTAATCTAATAACAATGTACTGTAAGTTTGATGCAAAATGCAATCCATCTGCAAGACAAAAACCCAGCTGTGCTAAACCGCAACACATTTCTCCATCGTGCTGACAAGCATGCACCCAAACTAGATAGTGGAACAACCATGTGTCACAAGGGGGCTCATCTCATGGCACTCTAGTAGGATGACAACCCCACCTTTAACGTCGATGAACCCTTCACCATCAATCCAGGCTTTTTGTCTAGTGGTTGCCTTGCTTGATATTAGAATTGGGGTCATGAGGTCAAGCCTTGCAAAGTATGGTGGGCTTGAAATACCCCTACTAGACGAAGACCTCGCAATGCAAAACCCCAGCGGAGTTCCTCATCATGTTGGCAAATGTGTACACGAACCAAATAGTGGGGCAACCACATGTCTACGCAAGGATTCATCTCCTATCACCTTGCTAGGATAGAAACCCTGCTCTTAATGCTTGTAAAGTTTCTTTATTCATACCCAGCTCTACTAATTTCTCTATCCCTAAAATTTACAACTTTCTTGGGGTTGTTCTTCCCATTTCACCATTCATCTTCCACTACGCTACTCTTGTGTCATCACAAGTTGTGGAACTTGAACCAGGATATGTCTCTACCTTTATTACAAAGGTGGATTATCTTCCTTGACCTTCATCTTTTCCACAAGTCATTGCGTTATTGCTAAATCTTTATCAACAAAAGATTTCTTTTGCTACTCCCTTTTTAAGACTCTTTCAATTTTTTCTTAGATTTCTTCAACGGTTCATGTTTCTTCTCTTTATTTTTTATTTAAATTTCCTTTCAATGGTCAAATTGGAAAAATCATTTTCAAGAAAAATTCCATCCTTTGCACGATATTGCAAATCTAGTTTCTCTTCCATTTAATGTATGGTAAGGTATTGTATTATGATGTTTGGATAAAGCACTTGCTTATTTATATAAGTGATGACAGAGTGTTGTAATGTCTATTGACTATATGGTGGCATCCTATAATATCCCCTTTTCCAATGCCCAAGTTTTTGCCCTAAAATTACAATTCCAAGTAAAACATGAAATGGAATAGAGTTAGCAATATCATTTACCAATTGTGGAATAGGATAGATCCTGGTTGAGAACCTACAATTATGTTAGATAATCATTGAAGCATAATCCATAAAATATATCTTTCCTAATAGAAACATTATCTCAATCAAAAGCATAGACCTTTTTTACTAGTGTTAAGAACATTAATTCAGTCATATGATATAACTAGTTTCATTGATGGAGTTCCTTGGAAAATCATATAAGGTGCCTCAAGCTTATTCCTTTCCATCAAACCCAGAAGCATGGAATGACACCCACCATTCGGCCTCCCAGCCCCAATTGGGGTTACTAAAACTTGAATGGAACTTAGGTGCTATTTACATCCCTTATATGTATTCCACCATTGTGTGCATGTGGAATTCCCTCAAGGCCTTTCCCAATAACCCGTCCATATTATAAACTAAAAGTTCTATGGGAGACAATATAAGGCACCTCAAGCCTATCCATCAAGCCTAGAAGCACAAAATGGCACTCGCCATTCAACCTCCCAGCCCCACTCAAGATTACTAATTCTCGAATGGAACCTTATGCTACTTGCATTCCTTGTATGTAACATCTCCCCTCCATAATGGAATGGTGGATTGGCTATAAGTTTCAAAGGAATCTTCATCATCATTGCTTGTGTGTACTAATATATTAGAAGCAATAGATTATCTGCAAATATTCCTACTTCCTATCAAATGGAAGACAAGAAATCAACCAGATCAAAATGCACCATGAATCATATCAATGCCTTGAATAGTATATAAACTTATACTGTCTAATTTATTACTATGAGACTGCAGATCTAATGCTAAACCGAATGCTTATTATACTCCTTTTCTTGATCAATTGCCTTATTTCTCTTCTTGCTCTAAATTTGCCTTTGACTTGCTTTTATTTATAGTGTCCCCTTCAATGCTTGCAATGAATTCTACTTTATAACCTTATTCGTGGAAGGGTCACCACATTTCATAAGAATTATGTCACCACTTTTCATACTTGCCTTTGAGAATGATATATTATTCCCCAAATTGATCTCCCTTCAATCTCCTCCTCAAATGAAATCTTATCCCCTTTATATCCTCCAATTGGAGGGAAAGTCACCTCTTCATAATGGCCACAACCTTTCACAATTACCACCCTTTGAAATGGTCACATCCCTAAATCATTGCCGCTCCTTTAAAAGAGTCACTTCCTTATCTTCTTCCCATTCCTTTCTTCTTCCATTAATGCTTCCTTTGTTCCTGTTGATCCATTCTTTCTTATTTATTTCTTTTATATTTTTATTTATTATTAGTATTTATTTCTAAATCCTATTTCAACAAGAAGGCATTACACATCCCAAGTTCTTTAATAGAATGGGTTTGTATTCAAGCTAAGCACACTTGGATGTGCAAGAAATAAGTAGATTTACACACTTATGGATAAGAATGGGGAAGCAAGTCTGTATGAGAGTACGCAAAGACAAAAAGACAAAATGTTCCTGTAATACATATTTTTGGCTCTTACATTTCTTGAAAATAAATAATAATAAAAGGTGCAAATCACTTGTTGTCGGTAGCAAGAATAAGTAATGTAGATGTTAGTGCTATGGAGATAACATTCTTCTAGTACAAAGAAAAAAAAATGATGCAAAGGCAACATGGACAATTTGTAGCAATTTGTTTTTGCATGATGTAAGCCATGTATGTGAAAAGAAAAGTGCAGTTTTGGTCCATTTGCATGAGCAAGGGATAAAGCATAACACGGGTAGCAGTATTGATCTTCTTGGGTGTTGTATCACATGTATGCTTGTTGTTTAAATCATGGGCATCTTGAAGCAATTTGTTTTCACATGTTGTAATCCCTATATGTGAGAAGGAAAAGTGCAGTTTTGTTCTATTTGATGACCAAGGGATGATGTTCCATTTGCATGAGCAAAGGATGATGCATGTATGGGTAATATAGGCAACATTAATTCATGTCCCTGGCATTGTATCACATGTACGATTCTTGTTAAGAGTATGGGCAGATTGTAGCAATTTGGTTTCACATGCTGTAAGCCATGTAAGTGAAGATAAAAAGTGTATTTCTATTCTCTTTACATGAGGAAGGGATGAAGCATGTATGGGTGAGATGGCCGGCACCAGTTCATCTTCTTAGGTGTTGCATCACGTATATGCTTGTTGTTACAGCTTGCAGCAATTTGTTTTTGCACAGAGTAAGTCATGTACATAAAGAGAAAAAGTGCAGCTTTGTTCCATATACATGAGCAAGGGGTGAAGCATGTATGGGCAACAAAGGCAGCACTAATTCACCATGCTCCCAAGGGACGCATCCCCTAGTTATCTTGCCCCACCCTCTATAGGACAGGTTTCAAGGACTCCAAGATGGCTCGGTAACCGTCATAGGGACCCATAATGACTGTCATAACCATCGTACATGCACTTATGACTCCGAACAAGTGTCCAAGCACCTTAAAATAGGAGATTAAAAATGGGACGCCACACTATTTTGTCCTTTTCGCAAGGGACGAATGCTAACTATACCTTCGCCTTTGCATGAGTTTTTCCACCACTGTTGGTTAAACAGTTTAACCTCTTATAGGCAGATTACAAATAACTTTAGAAAACAATTAATAGAAGATTTACAAGGTTGATGGCGCCTAAATCCTAACAAAGGGATGGATGCTGATATCAAACATCAGCACAAGTTTAGTTGGCTCTTATTTTCTTACACCTATAGATCGTTCAAAAAAAGGGAAGGATGCATCCCAAAGATGTTATGAAGATCAATGATGAGCAGGCACAGGAGAGATTGGCTAGCATCCCATTGCCTAAGGCAGCCCCTTATAGTGGCAGTAATTCAGACTCAGGCTCCAATTTTGATTTAGATCTACCAGCTGCATCTGTTGATTAGGGACAGCCATATATATAATATTTTCTTAGTTCTAAGTCTGTAATTTCATTGATGAAACTTGGAGCCATTGGGCATTTTTGTTATAATTCTTATATAATATATATGCACATTAACAATGAAAGCATTTGAATTTGTTAGTTTGATTGTCAATTCTCATGTGAAATCTCAACTTAGGTCTAATGGTATGTATTAAGATTCTACAATGTCTATGATGAATGCTTTATCAATATTATGATATGAATATTTGAAACTTCTCTATTTTTTTAAGAATTTCCTTATTTTTTAACAGCTGCCCCTAAAAAATGGCCCAAAAGTACCCCCATACTAAAAACACATCCTGCATTCCATCATCCCCTCCCCGAAACTAGGAGGGAGCAATGCTAATTCATATTCTTGAGTGTTGTATCACATCTACGCCAGTTGCTCAAAACTTCAGAGCATGGGCTAACTTCTTTTCATGTGTTTTATGATATGTATGTGAAGAGGAAAAAATCACTTTTGCCCCTTTGCATGTGCAAAGGATAATGCCACCAGCTATATTCCACCTCCCAGTCCCAGGGCAGGGGGGGTCCTTCAGCCCCCCACCCAGGGGGGGAATTTTAGGCATATAGAATCTGGTGATTGAAACTTTGGCCCCCTATAGATTGTAAGGTGGGTAACATGGGCACCACTAATCTTGTTCTTCGATGTTGTATCACATGTATGCTTGTTGTTGAGAGCATAGGCAGCTTGTAGCAATTCGTTTTTGCATGTTATAAGCCATGTAGTGAAGAGAAAACCTGTAGTTTTGTTTTATTTGCATGAGCAAGGGATGAAGCAAGTATGGTTAACAAGGGCACTACTAGTGCATGTTCTTGGGTATTGTATCACATTGTTGAGAGCAAGGGTAGCACCATAGAAAATATGTTTGAGTGTTATAAGCATTTAATCTCCTTTGTTTCATGAAGGCAAGGAATTTTTAGTAAAATTAGCAAGTTTTGGAATCATGAACAGAAGTATGACCCATTCCTGGGTGTAGTGAAAAGCATGCACGCTACATGACATTGAGCATGTGGCTTAAGTGTTCTTGTTGATGTATGTAGCTGCGATAGAGACTTCATTTGCAATTTTGGTTTTTTTGTTCCCTTCAGTACCTGATATTTCTCTTCTTCATTATCAGTTGGAAGTATTCCTTGTCTTGGCTTTTGTTAATGATGCTTGACACAACACTTCATATGGTTCATTGTTAACTTGTATTTTGTTGCTGACTTGGAAGGAATGTGTAAGCAGCTGAATCACCGTCGTCGGTGATTAAGCATTTGCTTAATCATCAATGACCATTATCATATATTCATGAGAACCATTTTTGATATAGCCGTTTTGGTTATCAGCACATTTTGGTTAGCCATTTTATGGCTATCGGAACATTGGTTATATTAAGGGTTGTAACGCCTATTCATAAACAATGGTGCTTCGCTTTACTTGTGCTAAGCCAAGTAAAGTGAAGCATCACTTTACTGCTTCACATTCTTGGAGAAATGAGCATATTCAAAGAGTATTATTATTCTCGGTATTTTTTATTATCGCTTTGTTGTAGCGAATAGCAGAGATTTTGCAAACTGCCATTTTTTTGGTGTGCTCACTTTGCTTCTTCGTGATGCATATTGTAGTCAAATGTTATTGAGAATCCAATGCCATGATATATATGTTTTTGATTTGGTTATAATACTAGCGATCTGTTCTTGATCGTCTAACCTTTGTGGAAGACATTTATAAGCATTTTACTTGATAGTTTGGATTCATATCAGAAGTGTAGTAATCTGAAAATAGATATTATCACGCTTATTGATTGATCGATTATGAAGGATTCCATCAATAAGTAGCAATCTTGTAATCATTTTGAGACTCTGAATAAAGGATTCACATTTTTGTGGGTTGGGTTTTTCACCCTCAAGTGGAGGGTTTTCCCCGGGTAATTGCTTTGTGTTCTTCTATTGCTTTGTTTTGCATTTTATTGTGTGCAGATTTATATTCTGGTTCAAATTTCAACATGGTATCAGAGTGGGTCTAAGAACTCGATCTAGAACCAGGATTGCTCTTGTATCAACTTTCAATAGTTCTTCATTGCATCATTTATTCTCAGCTAGTGACAATGGTGAACGGTCTAAAAGTAGAGGACAGATTGGATGGCTCTTCTAGCTATTCTTCATGGAAGTTTAGAATTTTGATCACACTTGAGGAGAACAATCTACTTGATTATGTGAATTCTGATCCATATGAACCTTCCGATGATGCTGAGAAGATACTATGGAGAAAGAACAAAGTCATGGCTAAAAAGATTATGATTGACTCAATGAACAATCATCTGGTTCTCATTATCTTCAAGTTGTCTTCAGCTAGAGAGATGTTTCAGACTCTAAAAGATTTGTATGAGTTTAACAACACCAGCAGAGCTCTAGCTCTGAGGCATCAGCTTCTTCATGTTAAGATGGCTAGAGGAGAATCAATAGTATCATACTTAATGAAGATTACAGCTAAAAGACCAGCTAAGTGCAAATAGAGATTATGTACCAAATAAGGACTTAGTCATGCTTGCCATGAATGGACTTCCCCACTCTTGGGAATCATTCATTCAAGGCATCAATGGGAGAGATGATCTTCCAAAATTTGACAGGTTGAGAGCTAATTGCATTCAAGAAGAATGTAGACTTGAAGCTAGAAGAAATGGACGCAAAAATCATCATGAAGATGATCATGTCCTTGCTGCCCACACGTCAAAAGGAAAAAGGAAGAAAGGGAATTTTAAGAGATTTAGAGATAAAGGTTCAGATTCAGCTCTTGACTTCAAGAAGAAGAAGAGGGATCTTTCAAAGGTTCAGTGCTTTAGATGTGACAAATTTGGTCACTATGCTAGAGATTGTATCTTAAGGCCAAAGCCTCAAGTAGCTGCTGCAAACGTTGAGAATTCTTCTCCTCAAAAGGAGTCAAGCGATAACTCTGAAGGATTTTGTTTTATTTCTGCACTCTCCAGTAATATTCCCACGAACAATGATACCTGGTTGATTGATAGTGGAGCATCTTGGCACATCACTGGTTACCGTGATCATCTATTCAACTTGAAAGAAAAGGACTCTCATCTTCAAGTTATTATTGGAGATGATGCAAGCTATTCCATTAAAGGAGCTAGTTCCACTTCCTTTCAACTGGATTCGGGAATTTCTCTTCACTTGAGTGATGTTCTCTTTGTACTTGGCATAAAGAGAAATCTGATTTCTATATCAGCATTAGAAGACAAAGGGTATCATGTTGCTTTTGCTGATGGTAAAGTCTTGGCATGGAAAAAGAACTCCAATATTCTATCAGCCCATGAGATTGGAGTCCGTCATGATAGTCTCTACAAGCTTTCAGCCCGTCCAATCTAGGCACTTGCTCATAATACTTCAAATTCAAATGAACTTTGGCACAAGAGGTTTGGGCATTTAAATTTCGAAACTTTATCTTCTATGGAGAAAGTTGTTATTGGACTTCCAAAGTTGAACCAAAGCCATGAAGAATTTTGCAAGGGATGCGCTCTAGGTAAGAACTTTAAGAGCACTTTTCATTCTAGTGAAAGTAAAACTAAAGATATTCTAGAATTAATTCATTCAGATTTATGTGGTCCTATGTAAGTTGCATCCTTTAGTGACTTTTGGTATTATGTTACCTTCATAGATGATTATTCTCATAAGTGATGGATTTACTTTCTCAAGTCTAAAGAATCTAATGAGGTATCCCATTTTAAAGAATTCAAAACTTTGGTTGAAAATTTATCTTACAAAAAAATTAAAGACTCTTAAGGTCTGATAATGGAAGAGAATATGTGTCTAGTATCTTTCACACCTTTTGTGTTGAAGCTGGGATTAAGAGGGAGTTTGTGTTCCCTACAATCTTCAACAAAATGGTGTAGCTGAAAGAAAGTACAGGACAATTCTTGAGGCAGTGAAGGCTATGATCCATGATCAGGGTCTTCAAACTTTTCTATAGGTAGAGGCTTGCAGGACAGCAATTCACATTCAAAATAAAAGTCCTCACCAAATTCTAGATAACAAAACTCCAAAAGCAGCCTTTACAAGGATCAAACCTGATATCAATGACTTCAGAATATTTGATGCCCTGCTTATTCTGTAATGTCCCCACTTTAGCAGCTGTCCAACTGTGTGACTATTAGCCTATTTTTGCATGGTCCTAGAGGCTAACGAAGAGGTCAGTGGATCTTGAGATGTTTTGGCCTGGTCATTTCCAGTTCGAGCCAGAATGGGGTTGATTTACATGGTTTTAGGCAAACTTACTATTTTTAGTAAGTTAGCAGGGCATGGGCGATGTCAGAATTAGTGATTGGATTTGATGCTCCTCGATGAGAGATTTCCGACGAGCTATCACTCATATTATTCCGAGCCCAATTACTATTTTATTTTAATACCTGAAGTTTATTAAAGTAACATTTAAATTAAATGTTAAAATAATAAAGTGTTACTTTAATATTATTCATGTTGGGTTGTGTGTTTGAGAAGGGAAGCCCAAGCGAGACATAAGGTGTTATTTTATCTTATTTTATTTTAAAACTCTTTATCCCACATTGCTTGTGGAAAGTGGGTCGACCATATGAAGTGGAAATAAAAGGAGAGCTTGTGGCCCTTGTTCAGCATGTTGAATATGAGAAGAAATTGATGTGTGAGTTGCAAATTTGTTCTTGGCATTAGAGGACGTCTATCCTATCTTGTGACATTCTAGACGTCATTCCCTTGGGGTTTGGCCTTTAGAATCCATTGCTATCAGCTTCATTATCAGGCAGATTGAGCACGTTTCTAGCTACAGGCAGATTTGATGTTTTACTCATATCTTCTTCACTACTTGTCTGACGCTTATGCCGCTTTGAGGGAATGATTTTATGAAGGTAGTGGACTGTTTGAAAGACAAAGTACTGTAGCAGCACTGTTCATGCGGTACTATTCACGTCACTGTAGCAGCAAGTTCGAAAGCATGTGCTGGAGCATTATGCCAATAATATTGGAGTAATTAGTGAGTTGATAATCTGCCATGTATTTGATTTAATTAAATTCTGAAAATAACATCTTATCAGCAGCAATTCAATATCCAATTTGCATATTATTGTAGTTTCTTTCTTGTTATGTTGTATGATTTCAATTCCATGCAAAAACTCAAACAAACAAACAAACGCTTCATTTCTGAAGTTATAAGGGGTAAAATAGTAAACAGAGAAATAAGAAGTTGGATGCAAACTGTTTGACATAATTCCTATTAACAGCTGGTTTAGTTTTGAGCATTCGAGGGTGCCCATTACATATTCTCATGTTCCAGAGGAGAAAAGAACAAAGCTAGAAGCATCTGGAAGAAAAGGCATTTTTGTTGGTTACAGTGATTCTTCAAAAGCTTATAAGATATATATTCTAGGTCAAAGGCAAATTGAAATCAGCAGGGATGTTACTTTTGATGAAGATGCAGCTTGCAGGAAATCTAGTGATTCTAACTTGGAATCTGATAGAGATGATTTTGAGGTTCCTCAAGACTTAGATATAGCTGATCCAAATCCACCTTCAGAGAGTCAAAGGGAGAATACAGATTTAGTTGATCCTGCTAATCCAATGGACTCTATAGACATTTCAGCACGTCCCAGTAATAATTCAGGCAATAGGAAAAGACCCTTGTGGGCTAGGAACATTATGGAAGAAGCTGAAAATTATGCAGCCCCTCATGGTATCTTCAGAGAAAGTAAAAGGCCTCACAAGTATTCAGGTTATGTAGCCTTGTTGAGTCACATTTTAGCTTCCGAGTCTTCTAATGTTGAAGAAGCTTCAAATCAGCAAGTTTGGAAATATGTGATGATGGAAGAATATAAGTCCATCATTAAAAATGATGTATGGGACATTGTTTCAAGACCAAAAGGTAAATCAGTTGTTTCATCTAAATGGTTATTTAAGATTAAGCATGCAGTTGATGGAAGTATAGAAAAGTACAAAAACAAATTTGTAGCTAGAGGTTTTTCTCAAAAAGAAGACATAGAAACTGAAGAAACCTTTGCACCAGTGGCTCACTACACTTCCATCAGAACCATCATAGCTATTGCCGCAGTGAAGGGCTGAAAACTTCATCAAATGGATGTGAAAAAAGTCTTCTTAAATGGAGTTAATGAAGAGGAAGTATACATAAAGCAGCCAAAAGGATTTATCATTCATGACAGGGAGTCTCATGCGTGCAGACTGAAAAAGGCATTGTATGGACTCAAGCAAGCTCTTCGTGCTTGGTATGAGAGAATTGATCACTATCTTCTGAGCTTGGGCTTCCAAAAGAATGATGTTGATCCTAATTTATACTTCAAGGTATGTGATGACAAAGTTCTGATTTTAGTCTTGTATGTGGATGATTTATTTCTCACGGGTAATGATGACCTCATTATCAAATGCAAGGATTTAGCTTCAGAATTTGAAATGAAAGACCTTGGCTTGTTGCACTATTTCCTTGGTCTTGAGGTATGGCAAAAATAAAATGAAATTATTTTAAGTAAACGTAAATATGCAATTTATATTTTGAAGAGATTTGGTACGTTAGAATGCAAATCTATGGTGACTCCCATGGAAGTAAATCTGAAAAAGTTACATGATGATATAGCTAATTCGGATTTAATTGATCCTACTATGTACAGGCAGCTAATTGGTTCTTTGATGTACTTGGTTAACAGAAGACCTGATATATGTTATGTAGTTAATACATTATGTCAGTTTATGTGTGAACCGAGGCAAATTCATCTTGTGGCAACCAAACATATATTGAGATATGTTCGTGGTACAATAGGATATGGGTTAAAATACTCTTCTTGTGTTGAACTGAAGTTGCAGGGGTTTTATGATTCAGATTGGGCAGGTTGTGTACCTGATAGAAAGAGCACCTCAAGTTGTTGTTTCAGCCTTGGTTCAACCATGGTTTCCTAGTGCAACAGGAAACAATCTTGTGTTTCTCAGAGTACAACTAAAGCATAATATGTTGCAGCATGTGTGGCTGCAAGAGAAGTTGTGTGGCTTCGTAAATTACTTGCAGGTTTATTTGGGCAGCCTTTGGAACCAACAGTGATTATGTGTGATAACCAAAGTTGTGTGAAGCTTTCGGTTAATCCAGTGTTTCATGATAGAACCAAACATGTGGAGATTAAATTTCATTACTTGATAGATATGGTTCAAAGGAATGCAGTTAAACTAAAGTATATTTCTACAAAGGAGCAGACTGCGGACATTCTCACCAAGCCACTTCCGAGAGTGAAGTTTTGCTATTTTCGAGAAAAGCTTAGTTTGGTGGAAAATGATGCTCTTGTTGAGAAAGAATCTCAACCTCAGTGATTCATTGCTTATAATTAACGCATTCTTCTCTGGGAGAAGTTTGAGAGTGAAAGCCCTTGTTCCACCCTCTGCGAGTAGGCAAGGAGGTAATGCATTCTTCTCTTGGAGAAGTTTGAGGTGAAAGCCCTTGATTCACCCTTTGCGAGTAGGTATGGTGGAATCGTCCTCTGCGATAGGCAAGGTGATAATGCATACTTCTCTAGGAGAAGTTTGAGGTGAAAGCCCTTGATCCACCCTCTGGGAGTAGCCATGGCGGAAGTCATGTGTGTGACTCCATGACTCATCTTGTGAATTTTTTATTCACCCTCTAGGAGTAGCTATGGTGAATATTATTATATGTTTTGCTTCACCCTCTAGGAGTCGCTATGGTGAATATTGTTATGTGTTTTTATTTCACCCTCTAGGAGTAGCTATGGTGAATATTGTTATGCTGAGATAACAATTAAATTGAAAATCTGTGATGAGATTATTTGTTGACATTACTTGGTTGCAACTAAGTGTACTTGTCAAGAGGTGACCCACTGAAGATTTCTCTCTTGCTAGAAGGGAGTGTTGAAGTATGTAGCTGCGATAGAGACTTCATTTGCAATTTTGGTTTTGTTGTTCCTTTCAGTACCTGATATTTCTCTTCGTCATTATCAGTTGGAAGTATTCCTTGTCTTGGCTTTTGTTGATGATGCTTGACACGACACTTCGTATGGTTCATTGTTAACTTGTATTTTGTTGCTGATTTGGAAGGAATGTGTAACAAGTTGAATCACCGTCATTGATGATTAAGCAGCTGCTTAATCATTGACGACCATTATCATATATTCATGAGAACCGTTTTTGATATAGCTGTTTTGGTTATCGGGACATTTTGGTTAGCCATTTTATGGCTATCGGAACATTGGTTATATTAATGGTTGTAACGCCTATTCATAAACAATGGCGCTTCACTTTACTACTTCACATTCATGGAGAAATGAGCATATTCGAAGAGTATTATTATTCTCAGCATTTTTTATTATCGCTTTGCTGTAGCGAATAGCAGAGATTTTGCAGAGTGCCATTTTTTGGGTGTGCTTACTTTGTTTCTTCGTGATACATATTGCAGTCAAATGTTATTGAGAATCCAGTGCTGTGATATATATGTTTCTGATTTGGTTATAATACTAGCGATCTGTTCTTGATCTTCTAGCCTTTGTGAAAGACATTTATAAGCATTTGGCTTGATAGTTTGGATTCATATCAGAAGTGTAGTAATCTGAATATAGATATTATCAGGCTTATTGATTGATCGATTCTAAAGGAGTCAATCAATAAGTAGCAATATTGTAATCATTTTGAGACTCTGAATAAAGGATTCACATTTCTGTGGGCTGGGTTTTTCACCTTTAGGGGGAGGGTTTTCCCAGGGTAATTGCTCTGTGTTCTTCTATTGCTTTGTTTTGCATTTTATTGTGTGCAGATTTATATTCTGAATCAAATTTCAACAGTTCTAAGCATGTATATTGTTATTCCATCAATGTAATTCATTGTAGCAAGTGAACAAAATTGTACCATTTGTTGTAAACAAGTAGGAAGGAAATTGTAGCATGATTTGAGTGTCACAGGGAGTTGTAATTTCAGCGGAAGATGATACACACAGGAATCTCAGAAATGGGCAGCACCAAGAATATGTGGTTTAAGTGTTGTTAGCGTGTATAATGTTATTCCATCAATGTAATTCATTGTAGCATGTGAAAGAAATTGTATCATTGGCTGTAAGCAATTAGGAAGGAAATTGTAGCATGATTTGAGCGTAACAGGGAGTCTCAGCAGAAGATGGTACACACAAAGATCTTAGAAATGGCAGAATTTTGTGTAACCTGAATGTAAACTTCTGTGGGAGGTACAGCTCCTTTAACAAGGAAGGTATGAGCCGTTTCGATCGTAAAGGAAAATTGTAAAGATGTATGAAAATGGACATCCTAAAGAGGTGGGTGTCCCACTTTGTCATATCTATTTTGTCGCTAAACAAGAGAATGGAAACATGGTGTTCCGATCTTTCCTTCAAGGGGAGGTGAAAAGTGGCATAAGGGAGGAGAAAAGATGCCCTGTGTCTCTTCCATTTCCAAAAAGGAAATGAAAGCTTGCAAATGTCTCTTCATTTCTTGCAAGTTTGAAAATCTATATGTATTAAACATGGAAAGAAAGAATATCACGTGGTGTACTTTCTCCACTTAGTATTAAAGGGGTGACAATTGTGTTTGTACTTTCCCATCTAAATTTGATAGAGAGCAATTGTATGTTATATCATCCTTTTAATAAGAAATATACTCAAGTAGTAGAGCAGATGTCTTAACCAACTGGATTTTTCATTCAATATTGGGGTTTTCCAATTCAAATATTGTGTCATGTTGCAGCACTTTATTTTATAAGCAGCACAGCATAATAATTAATTCATTAATGGCTGTCATTTCATTATTAATTAAGTAGTACAATACAAATTTTTGGTTTTGTAATTTGAAAAGCTGTAAGCATACGTCTTGAGATTACAAATCACTCTGTGGCTGAGACCAACCCATGAGTTGAATTTTGCATTGGAAGTCTTAAACTGAAGGGTTTAAACCCTTTAATAGTTGCATGCATAAAACACATCAAAATGCAACTCAAAAATATTTGGCAGCCAGAAATAAGAATAAGGAACCTTATAGACTGCTTCTCTGCTTAGAATCACTTGAGGTTTCTGCTTAGCAATATCTTCATCACCACTTGAGTCTTCATCCTCATTATCTTCAACATTCTGTTCATAGCCAAGTATAAAAGAGAGTGCAGCTATCATTATCCTGCATATCATTCAGTATACCGCTTAGACTCAAAACAGCACAAGATAGACAGAAGACTACACTCATAATGATAAATGATGGGCTTAAAAAAAATAATTCCTACAAACATACTTGGAGGATTTATGGAAACACGCAATACATATAGCATTCCCAGTCCTCTCATCAAACCACACCTTTCGACGATGAAGATCACACAGAACTGCAAGAGCACTCTTTGCCTTTGATTCCTGCTCTTCCTATAGCACGGAAGATTGTTTAGATGTGCCAAACACTACCCACAAAGTACCATAAAATCATTTTCAAAACCTAAGCCTTGTGACTGAAGAGAATAAGGAATACTACTATAAGATACACAACCAATATCCATCTTTTCCTACAACTATAGTCACAAGTATTTCATGTAGGAAAAACAATATACGAGACTTTAAATCTCACCTGCAAAAGTTTAAAGAGAATACTCTGCAATGCACGATTCTTAACATCATTTTTATGCTTAAGATTCATGCGTCGAATGTATTGGACAATGTGAGAAAATGCAAGCTTCTTTAATTCCCTGTCCTCGAGCGTTTGAAGCATCACAAATAGAGGTAATGTTTCTGCAAGTTCAATCATCTACAACACAAAACATAAAAAGAAATAAATGAAGGGGGAATCCTTGGCAAAAACCTCAAATTTAATGTATGTACAGCTGGCAAACAAAATGAAAATAAGCAGTCTGCCTGTTGTCTGTTGATATTTGACTCAAAATGATAATTGCAAACAGGCCCATCATTTACTAGTGAAAACAAAGTTTCAATCTTTCTACAAGCTGTGCACTGCCTCACCCACAATAAAACAGAGAAACCAAGATGAAGCATGTACCTAAGGAGGGCTAAGACTACACACCCATGAACTAGAACGTCACATATTTGATAAACCCCGAATCATAGTACTTATAAATAACTTATATATTCCTAGCAAAATGAACAAAAAGAAATACACAATTCTTAAAAACCAGAACTTAATTTCTAAAACTGGAAATAATATACTGAAACTATACAAACCTGAAAACATATCTAAACATTATGTATTAAAATGATTCAAAATTTAATAAATTAAGAAATCCTAAATAATGCTAAAATTCATAAGCTGAATGCCTAGCTTCTTTAAAAACATTCAACTAGACTTACTGGTCCTTTTTGGGAAGATTCTGTGCCTGTCAAAAGTGAGCAGTAATAAATCTATCAACAAAAAAAAGTGAGCAGTAATAAAAACCTATGCATTGCATGATAATTACCTGGAGCCCAACATCGTTAACAATGCCTAAACCAAACCCAGAAATCACCTACTTAAACAAAGGAACGTGAAAAACAACTGAGCCAAATTAATAAGGGCTTCAATCCTAACCGATCTCAAAAATGTAGAAATACATATCACTGGATCAAAAACAAGGAAAATGTGGAAAAACACTCTATAAAACAAAACATTTTTTCAAAACCCATATGTAAAAAAGACCTGAAGGCTAAAACCCTAAACCTGAAGAAAAAACTAACTAAAAATGGCAAATGCATAAACCTTAATGACCAAACTTCAAAATGATTATTCTGAAGATAATAATTACAAAATGAATTTCAATAAGTAAAGCTACAAAACACTAAACACTAACCCTTTAACACTCTAAACGCATAAACCCTAAAACCCAATGCATGTGCATAAGCCCTTTTGCTAAAAACTTTAATTACAAAAGCAACAGATGTGTATTCTCAAACAAGTAAACCAAGTGAAGAATATCCTCTGAAAACTCACAAATTGTAATCTAGGTCGTCTAAATTAAAAGTAGTCTTAGAAAATGTTAGAAAACGGTAAGCCCTAGATCATAAAACCCCAAGTTGACTACACTCTAAACCCTGCATCAGAAAAAATCAACCCTTGTAAACAGAACTTCCTATCTCTTTTTTCTGAGAATGTGAAGCATCTAATTATAATGGAATCAAAGAAATGGCAAATATTAGATTAAGATGTTGTTGGCATTGTTGTCATTGATGTCAAAACCTTCATACCGACATCTTGGCGGTATCGATTGGTTGTTGGCAGTTTTAATTGTGTACCTGTTGGTTATTAGTAAAGTATCAGAAATATCAGTTATATGCAAAACAGGTTTAGTACGTGCAATTTTGGTACTCTATGGCAAGCGTACTTGGTTCTACTCATGAGTTACATATTTTGGTACACTTGTGTGCTTTTAGTAATAGTGGTGCATGGTATTTTATGTCGGTTACTGTTGACTTCCATACTTGCAGTGTTCTTCCAGGTGTTCTTGATATCTAGACTTTCTTGCAGTTCATCAATTGGCTTTTGGTATCGAATTCAGGACATGTTCTATCTAGTTTCATCTATTGGTGGGTTCAGAAGTTATGGCGATCAAGACATGGTCTTGGTTGTGGTGTTCTAATAGTTTCGGTTAATGTAACGTGCATTGTAAACATCTTAAGTACGACCTATATTTGGGTCCTAGTTTAGTGTGTTGATATGCTCGAAGTGTATCCTATTGAACGAGGTGGTCCACATTTCATTCCTTACCACCGCAGGAATGTTTCAGTGTGACCTATTTCAAATTTGTTTAGGCCAACATGGTTGATGGCATCAAGCAGTATAAGAAGAGTGATGTTTTCAGTTGTTTGTGTGGCTTGCGTGATGATTGTATGCAAAGTGAATGTGAATCTGACAAGACAAGATCTGTGTGTTGATAATCGTATGTGTGGATGCAATCAGTAACAGACTAATGTATCATTTATGTATTACAGTGTATCAGTGACAGTATTCAATCTCATTTCTTATCTTCTAGCAATGAGCCTATTCGTATTGGCAATTAACCATATTCATATTTCAAGGCAATTAGCACAACTGACAGTGAGCAAACCGATAGTTAGCCTTTGTAAAAATCACCTTAACTAGTGTTTCATTTCATGAGAATTAGCTTCTTTGTGGCTTTTCCCAGTTTGGGTTCCAATGTAAATTATAGTGTTCTTTGTGCCTTTGTGTTTACATCTATAATAATTGCTTGTTGTGGTTAACGATAGAACTGTAGTTAATATTGATGTAAAAGTTATCATCATTTGTATGGTTTGTGAGTTTACCAGCACAGTAAAAGTTTTAGGAAGTGCTTATGAATAACTGATTCACTCCCCCCCCCCCCCCCGGCCCCCGTCTCAATTATTCAAGTTGTTCAACAATTGGTATCAGAGCTTGGTTGCTTGTAGATAGAGCTTAACTGCTTGAGGGAGATCTTGTTGTTTGAACAGATGGAAGGAGGGTACTATCTTGATGAGGATTGGCAGATCATGATTAGTGACATTGAGAGTACTAAATCAAAAAATGAGGAGTTGAAAGAACACCTGAAGGAAGCAAATGCATGTACCACAAAGCTAAGGGATCAGATCCGGAAGTTCAAAGCAAGGCATACAGAAGTCAGTCAAAAATTGAAGGAATCAAAAGTAAAAAATAGCAGACCTGGAAGATGAAGTAAAGGAATCAAAAGAAAAGGCAGCGGGCCTAGAGAAGATGTTGAATGACAAGGAAATCACTATGGAATTCATCAGAGATGGGTTGAAGCATAAAATGAAAGGCAATAGGAAGATCGTCGAAGAACTGGAAATCGTAATGGAGGAATGGAAGAAATCTAAGGAGAATCTCAAGAATATCATCAAAATGCAGTCAGATGAAAATGAGAGGTTAGATCAGGAATTGAAGAAACTGAGATCTGAAGCAAAAGTATGTGAGAGCAATACAATTTTGGATCAGTTATTAGTCATGCAAAAGAGTCACAAAGATAAAGAAGGATTAGGGTTTATTGGTGAATGTTTAAATCGAAAGGACAAAGGCAAAGAGAAGGTGATTGAAGATGAAGCAAAGGCTGAAGACAAGCAAGGTTAGAAATTTCAATACATCTACAAGAAGGCCTCCGATAAAACAACCAAATACTCAAAGGTACTTGTCTTTTAGCAGTTATTGTCATATTTGCAAAAAAATTGGTCATAAGGCAATTGATTGTAAGATGAGAAAGGAACAAAAGGTTCAATGCTTTAATTGTCATAAGTTTGGTCATAAAGCAAGTCAATGCAAAAGTCAAGTTTCAAATTAGGATAAGAAGAGTGCAATGAATAATATCTTTTATGGGAATTGCTATCTATGTCATAACTATGGTCACAAGGCTAGTCAATGTAGATCTAGAATTGAGTCAGTGAGATCTGGTAAAAGGAATGTTAATTGTTTCAAATGTGGTCAGAATGATCATTATGCTAACACATGCAAATTTGGTGATGCTCCGGTGAATACTGGGAATGGTAATGATGTTTGAGTTTCAAGTGAATCTCAAAAGACTAATATGACTTAGAAGAAGAAGGATGTTGTTGTTGAAAGAGCCATGTGGTATCGAATCTCGGTACTACTTCTACCGACAATTGAGCCAAATGCTTTAGCTCAGGGGAGTATTAACATGCTAAATCATACATTTCCCCTGCTCTGAAGCGATACCGGTTGCAACTAGCTTGTCTCGGGTATGATGGATGGACAAAAAATGATTGAAATTACTGATTGAATGATTGATGTGAGCAGTACAATTGGATTGCGTCAGCGATATTTAATTTTCGGCGGGAAAATCAAACGTGAAGGTTTGTGGCTTTAAAGGCGGAATTTTGAGATCATTTGACACTATTGCAAGGAGAAAAATCAGAAATTTTAGCAAAGCTTGAGAGAAAGAAGAATTCGTGAAGTACATTTATGGAATCTCAATTGGTCGTTAGTGGTACCAGTGTAGTCATATCAAGAATGTTGAAGAAGGCTAAGATTGAGGAATTTGATCATAGCAAAATCAAGCAAATGGAGAATGGATTGTCCGTGGAAGAACTACAGACAATACGAAATCTTGGTTTGGATATATGGGGACAATTCCCCTGGTCCGTTGATAAGGAATTCATTACGTTTTTGCTGAGTCGATATCAAGATGGAAACCTAATGTTGGATAAGCCCTATCTGGTGACAAAGAAAGCAATAGAAGATAGTACATGATTGTGTACCATTGGAGATGTACTAGGAATGAAATCAATCAATTACAATGAGGTGAAGGAGTTGACTACTATTGAGTGTGATCAGTGTGCATTCCAGATAAATACCATTGTTGATCTGGGGGTGAGGTATGTTGCCTATGGTCCAACTTCGGCTATGGCTATTTATATTGCTCATAAGATGATTAGGGAAATTGTTTAGTTTGATTTATGCAAGATTCTATTAGAAAATTTTCTTGAGAATGTGAAGATAACTGCTGAGTAAGGTTATGCATTTAGCTTTGGTTCATTGGTGATGTGCTTAGCATTTTATTTCATGAGATCATTACCTAGTAAAGAGAATGTGGAGTGGAGGATTGGCATTCCTATCGGTAAACAGATTTGTAGATATCTAGGGTCTTTGGAAAATTGTTCAGATGCTTGTTAAGCATATTTCATTTCATTGCAGATGAGTTTTTGTTCTGGTTTAGTCATTTATGGTGCAGTGGCAATAAGTCATGGTGAGGAGGGCTCCTCCTCGGGTCAGAAGAGATTGAAAGTTTGTTGTTGGTGGTTCCTCTCGAGAACCTAAAAGAACGAAAACTAGTGATAAAGGGAAGGAAATTGTTACCATTTCAGAGGATGAAGAAGAAGAAGAAGAAGCTAAGGAAAATGAGGAAGGAGAAAAAGAGGAATAAGAGGTAGAGAAAGATGTGGTTTCTTCGACAGAATCTGATTTTGTGAATTTTGATGAAGTCCAGACTTTGTTGGAAGATGGTGAATATGACAGAATTTGGTGAAATGTGGACAGGTTGTTCATCTATGAACAAGTCTTCGGTGATGGAGTTGCTAAGTGATCATTTGATCAATAAAAGGATAAAAGGTATCTAGTGTGTCTAGTATGTTACCAACTGAATTAGTCAATGACATTGAAAACAGTTTATTGCAGTATGGTGCAGATTTTGGTGTGGTTAAGAGGTCTCTAGAGAAGAAATGTATGAATGCAAAGTAGAAACTTACTAGAGCTATCGGTGAGACAAAGGACTATGTGAAGGAAATTGCAGATATATATAAATGTATTGTCTTCGGCAAAATGCCGCTGTAGACAATTTCAGAGGAAGAAGTGAAGTGATTGAGAAGGAATTGAATGAGCAGGGAAAGACATACGATGCCTTCAAGGAAAAGGATGGAAAGCAAAGGATTAGAGTTGGTGAGCTTCAGGCAGAGTTGTTACTGTTACAGAGACAGGGGGAAGACTTGATAAAGACGTTTTGGTTAGTGAAGGACGTGATTGAGGTCTGATTGAAGCATGTTGTTGGCATCCTTGTTGATGCAGAAGATTATGACCGGCAATTTCAATCTTTGGACTGGAGTAAGCCTTCTAACAAATTGGTTGAGTGTGACAGTTTGTGTGCCCAATTGGGGGCTGCTATTGCTAAGTGGAAAAAGGAGCTTCCAAATTTGAAGGAAAGGCATAAGAAAGTATTTTCTATAAAAATTGTTGTATTTCTTTGACATTATTTGTTTTGTTTGGCCCTTTGCCATTGTGGCAAAGAGGGGGAGAGAAAGAAAGGAACGAAAACATGATATGAAGTATCTACTCAAGGGGAGTTTTGGATGTGAGTATTTGGTTTTGAAGTTTTTGTATTTTTGGTGTTTTGCCAACAATGCCAAAGGGGGAGATTGTTAGATTCAGATGTTGCTAACATTGTTGTCATTGATGTCAAAACCTTCATACTGACATCTTGGCGATATCAGTTGTTATTGGCAGTTTTGGTTGTGTACCTGTTGGTTATTAGTAAAATATTAGAAGTATCTATTATATGCAGAATAGGTTTAGTGCGTGCAGTTTTGGTGCTCTATGGCAGGTGTACTTGGTTCTATGTAGAATCCCTTACCTATTATATCCTTAAATTTTCATTTTTGAGTCATAAACACTGTAAAATCCCTCACCTATTATGTCCTTAAATAATCATTTTTTAATCATAACCATTTTGTCAAATAGTTGTTATGTCCTTAAATAATCATTTTTGAATCATAAACATTTTGTCAAATAGTTGTTATGCCGAGTCTATTTGAAATTTTTGAGTTCTTGTCAACCTAATTATGATTGTGTTTTGGTACAAAGCTTCACATAAACCTTCAGGTTCACCAATGCACATTATAACAGACATTTTGCCACAATAATCCTGCAATTATTCCTTATTTACAGATTAAATATTTGTGCAACTCTGTGTACTCAAAAATGTAAATTCTACTAATATTGATATTAAATTCATTTTGCCAAAACTTTGATAAGTTCCACAAAATTTGTTTTATGGTTTTAACACAGAATACATATTGATACAAACATCCCTTCTGGTTCATTTTCCATACAATGACCTTGTATTTGCAGACTTAAAGTTTTTGTCAAACTCTGTTTCAGTACTCAGAAATATACGATTTCTCGAATATTTGTATTATGATCATAAGAATGTTCGCCAGAATTCAAATATACTTCATCAATTTATCATCTCATGATACCAACATAAATATACATTTAATATGCTTGAAAGTGGAATATCTTGCACTTGGCAGAGATACGCAGGACTTCAAGCATCTACCGCTAATGGATCTCAAGACCCCTAAAACCGCCTAAGAAGATATTACAGCTGCAGAGTAATAATTTCTTCAGGAAGATATACCCATATGTATTCCATTTGTGAGAACACGGCAGTATGGTTACGTTGGATTCCCTGTCATCTGTCACTGCCCCGTTCAGCCTGAGAAATCTCCAACGTGGAAGATCACGAAGCTGCCTTGAAAAGTTCGAATGCCAATGACAAGACTATTCACGTGCGATTTTGTGCTTTATGCTAGTTGTATCTCCTCCGACATAGCCTCCAGAATGTTTCAGCTACGAATAAATGAAATATGGTTGATTTTGGAACCCGACACTTTAATTCCCAATTCACCCGCTGACATGCTGAGTCTAACAAATACAACAAATTTTGGGTGTGACTATCTCCAATCCGTATTCTTTATGTCACTCGACAGCCAATTCCTCTCCCGTAACGTGTCCTTCTGAGACTTCGGGTGTTGTAGATGGAAGCCGTCTTCCACAACAATTGTCGTTTCTCCACCTTTATGGATACAACTCCTTCAGCGTGCAATTTATGTGAATCATTAGACCAATTTTCATACTAGTGAAATGATTTGGTAGTCTCTATTCTAAGACAACAAAATGAACATTCATAAATTTCCAACCTTGCCTCCCTTCTACGCCATCCTGCCTCTTAAATGAATCATTTTCTCATAATGAGTTTCCAGGAACTACCTTGTAACCAAAATCTTTTAATTAATTATTAATATTAGTTTATATTAAGAGCACTAATATTAAAAAATTATTTTTTATTGAAAACTCATAATTATTTAATATTAGTTTATATTATAAAACTAATAATAAATAATTAATATTATTTACTAACTCATTATTTTGGGGACATTACATTCTACTCATGAGTTACATATTTTGGTACACTTGTGTGCTTTCAGTAATTAGTGGTGCATGGTATTTTATGTCAGTTACAATGTTCTTCCAAGTGTTCCTGATATCTAGACTTTCTTGCAGTTCATCAGTTGGCTTTTGGTATCGTAATTTGGACATGTTCTATCTAGTTTCATCTATCAATGGGTTCAGAAGTTTTGGAGATCAAGACATGGCCTTGGTTGAGGTGTTTTGACAGTTCCAGTTAATGTAACGAGCATTGTAAACATCTTAAATGCGACCTAAATTTGGGTCTTAGTGTAGCATGTTGATATGCTTGAGGCGTATCCTATTGAGCGAGGTGGTCCACGTTTCATTCCTTACAACCGCAGGAATGTTTCGGTGTGACCTATTTCAAATTGGTTTATGCCGATTTGGTTGTTGGCATCAAGCAGTATAAGAAGAGGGATGTTTTTAGTTATTTGTGTGGCTTGTGTAATGCTTGTATGCAAAGTGAATGCGAAACTAACAAGAAAAGATCTGTGTTGATGATCGTGTGTGTGGATGCAATCGGTAACAAACTGATATATCATTTATGTATTGCAGTGTATTGGTGATAGTATTCTCAATGGTGGATTCAATCTCATTTCTTGTCTTTTGGCAATGAGCCTATTTGTATTGGCAGTTAGCCCAACCAGCAGTGAGCAACCCACAGTGAGCCTTTGTAAAAATCACCTTAACCAGTGTCACCTTAAGTGGTGTTTCATTTCATGAGAATTAGCTTCTCCATCGTTTTTCCCAGTTTGGATTTCCACATTAATTATGGTGTTCTTTGTGTTGGTGGTTTTTGTGCCTTCATGTTTACATCTGTTATAATTGTTTGTTGTGGTTACCGGTAGAACAGTAGTTAATATTGATATAACAATTATCATCATTTGTATGGTTTGTGAGTTTATCAGGAAATTAAAAGTTTTAAGAAGTGTTTACGAATAACTGATTCCCCGCCTTCACCCCCCCTCAGTTATTCAGCCTATTCAACAGCAACATTGACCAAACTGTCAATTCATGAGAAAAAATAAGGTAAGAAAAGTGTTAATGCAAAAATCCTAAACCCATACACTATGGTGTGAAAACCTGGTGATGCTCAAAACTAAAGAAAATCTTAAGTGTGACACAAAAATCCAGTAGAAAAAGTAAATAAATAAACCTAGAAAAACTAAAAGCCTAAACTTTAATTCTAAAATAGAAAAAAAAAGTATAACGCACCAAAACTAAAAAAAACTCACTAAATCTGATTTCAAACCCTAAGCCCAGTTAAATATGTAACATACATAAATCCTAATTCTAAATCCAAAAGCCTAAACTTCCAAACCCTCATTGTAATTACAAAAGGAACCCAGTAAATCCATAAAAACCAAAGTGAGGATGACACTAACCAAACTGTTAAGTCCTAAGAAGAAGAAGAGTGGAACCAATAAAAACCAGTAAACTCTTAACCCTGATGCAAAAACCAAGTAAAGATGTGCAATCCATAAACCAGGAAGAACACCATTCATAGCTTGTGACCCTTCTGAAATTACAACAGAAAAGTCATTGAGGAAAGGAAATCATTAACTAATTGGGCAATCCACGAGCCCTACAAACCTACATTGTATAACTATAAACCCCAAATCTTCAATCCAAACCCTAAAAATCTTAAATCCTGATACAGAATCCATAAAGTCTGATAAACGCACACCTGAACTTTCTAATATTTTTTCCAGAAGAGTTTAGTTACAATGGAAGCTTCGATCCGCAAAATAGAAGAAACACTAAACTGCATTAACGAATAGCCTTGACGCCAAAAAATACAGCATAGATGAATTCAACATATAAACCAAGGAACAAACTTCTGAACTTCCTCACCTATCTTTATAACAATGTAATTACACTATAAGGCTATAAGCAATGGAAAAACACCATTGATATGAATACTGAGAGTGAAGATTGAACCCTGAACTCTGATGCAAAAAGCAAGTAAAAATATCAAATAAGAACACAATAACCCTGCAAAACAACAGGCACAATTTTGTAGCAATTTGATACCAAAGAACTCTCACACAGTGATTTCATAAGCTTACCATCCAAAAGCGAACACTGTTAAAAGGCAAAAACTTGACTAAGCAAACAGTTACAAGAAAAAGACGATGAGAGCTTCCCAAAAGTTATTCAGCAAAATAACAAGATAAGCTCTTCAAAAGCCTTATACATTCCACAGTGAAAGTCCACTTAATTTTAATTGAACAAATTATCACAAAAGAACACACCATGAGATCCTAAAAATATTTATCAGCAACTATTAAAAAAACACAATTTAAGCCTAAAACATTTAATTCCATAAACTATCACCAAAAAAATGTGGAGGCAGCCTAAAACATTTAATTAAGCAAATTATTCTATCTATTGTTCTTCTAGATGTGACTGCGTGTATTTTTATATCCAACGTTTCGGATCACACTGATGATGGATCATAGAAAGTTGGACATAAAAATACACGCAGTCAAATCCAGAAGAACAATAGATAGAATATCATGGACTGTGGAAATTTGATATTTTTAAGCAAATTATCACAAAACTAAACACTGTGGAAGCCGCATTCAATTCAGCAAATTACCATAACAAAAAATACTGCCGTGACCGACAACGTACAATTCAGCAAATTAACCATAAGAAAAAATACTGCCGTGACCGACAACGTACAATTCAGCAAACTACCACAAAACAAACACTGGGGAAGCCTAAAATAGGCACTTCAGCCATCTAGCACACAAACAAACACCCCGAAAGCCTAAAACACTGTGAAAGTCTTAAACACTTGCTACGGGGTCCTTTTCTCTAAACAAATACCGCAACTATAGATGCATGAAAAAGAGTAGAGTATTGAATTACCTGCCGATTCATGAGAAGAATCAAAGCCTGTGTAATTTGCCTTCGTAAACCAGAAGGAAACGAATGCCCACTCGCTTGCAGCAACTCAGCAAGCTGTTTGGCAAAATGAGCGAGATGTTGAGGATAAGAAGGCGCAACGTGGGCCAAAAACAGAGTCAATTCTCCGAGCTCCTTGGCTGCGCCGGGGTCGCTGCCCATGGATGCCGATTTCAAAGCGGCGTGTTGCCGAAATACAGCAAGACATGACTCAAAATGGCGTACCAACAATAAAAGCTCACTCTCGTAGCCCTGTGGATCGCATTTCATCCGTGACTGCAGAGACGGTAGGCTTAGTTTCTCAGCGCTCAGCCCAGATGCACTTAGGTTTGTGGATGCATCGACGCCTCCTGGAATTTGTAAGGCCACCATTTTCGGCAGTTGAAGCCAAGCCCTAGCAGATCGCAAAAGTTGGATTTCTATAAAGTTAACTGATAAAGCGGGGTTTAGGGTTTATTCAATTTACAGATAAAGAATCACTGATTTATTGGGAAAAAAATCGTATGACGGATGCATGCAACGCGTTTCAACTGGAGAAACGGCCGTTTCGAGGCTGAATACATGCAGTTTTAAATATATATTTTCCATTTTTATTAGTTCAACATAATTTCGCGGTTTTTATTAGTTCAAGGGAGAGTACATGCCCTTCAAAATATTTTTCTTTGTTTTATTAGTTGAAGGGAATTTTGAGGCTGTTTGCATGGAGTTAATTTTTATTTTTTTTACTAGTTTTAAAACTAATAGTTCATTGTCATTATTAATAATTAGTGACTGTTTTTGCTTATTATGACTTTTAAGAATTGAAGTTTATTACTTGTTTATTCATTAAACTTATAGTCACATATTTTTGCATAATAAAATATGTTATTTAAAACACTTGTTAATCTGATTTTAAGTAGCAACTAAGTAAGATTAACAAAGTTCGACATTATCATAGATTATTCAAACTACCTAATAAACCACATTAAGTCAATTTTACAGCTCTGTATATCAAACAATAGACTACTATATATATATATATATATATATATATATATATATATATATATATATATATATATATATATATATATATATATATATATATATATATATATATATATATATATATCTGTTTCTTATACCCAACCTTTAAAAATTCTATTTTTCGTTATGTTGTTGTTGTTGTCGTCATACCTGTTTCTCATTTCTAATAACATAATTATTGTAGTTCAAAATATCAAATATTTTGACAGATTTTTAAACTAGCATTTATTCAAAATTTTAATTATATTTAAATTCAATTCAGTAAATAATTGATAAAAAAGTGAATGCTTTGTCTCTAAATATGCAATATCATTTAAAAGTCTCTCGGAAGGAACATGGCTTCCTTGCAACATCCTTTGTTGATGATAGTTGGCATTTAGTCATTTTCTGTAAAGCTAGACTACGGAAAAATGCTAGGAGCAACTAGTCTCCCCCTTCCTTTGTCTCTGGGGTTAATAGAATTCCTCTTGGACAGCAACAAGTTTATGATAGGGCTATTAATAGACCAAAAAAAATCATGATTCCAAACGGCACTCTAAAAGATTAAGGGAAAGGAACTGGATGTTATTTTAGAAGCATATCTATCCAACCGCCAACAGGAAAAAAATCTTAAGGGCAATACCCTAATTTTGCAACAGGGGCTAACAGAATCTTGTTATGGCATAAAAGAGTCATTTTGAAGAGAGGCCATCTGCATCAGCCAAGGAGCTCTACATGGATAACCTCAAGCAATTTCAAAAGACCAACCACTAAAGCTTTCAATATTCAATTAGAGGTTATGCAACCAATCTGGGAGAGGTATTCAAAGTTAGCACTTTTTATAGTCTGGAATGGTCACAACTAGCCCATGAAGAACATAATAAGTTGGTGGAAGCCCCAATCGGGTAAGTATTTTTATCCTATATTAAATTTATTTATTTATCATTGTAATGATGTAATTACAAAGAACAAAATTATGTATGGGAAACCATTACTCTTTTAAGGATATCCTTTTCATTGTTCAAATTAGTCCCCTAACTTCAAACCTAGCCATTATAAACCCCCGTCATTGCCAAGATGGATTACAATAGGTCTTTTGATAGCAAAATATCATCACTTGGAAATCCTTGAAGCAATAGCCAACTCTATTGGATCTTTTATAGGATATGAAAGAAATCACGAATTTTATCTGTCTAAGTCAAAATTATTGTTAACTTGGATCCAAGGATCAAAACCCTATATCCTTTTGAGTTAATAACTGAGAAAGGGTTTTGGCATATAAGTTCATCCTTCTACTATGGAAATAAAGATGATACTTAAATATTCCTTGAAAAAAACAAATCAACTAATCTTTCAACATATTATAATAAGCTAAAATCTCCAAAGGTTACTCAAAACATTCCATCACCACCTAATGGGGTATCTATAAAATTTCATGAAACAGGGGGCTTTGTGTTAGAATTCATATATGATAATTACAAATTTGATTATATGGAAGATAAGGAGATCTCCTCCTCTTGGAGTCCTCAAAGATTGGAAACAAATTAGGATAAGGCAATAGCTTCAAGTAAAGAAACACAAAAAACTTGAAAAAATATGCATTGGATCAACTAGTCTTGTTAGATCCTTCTTTGGAAGATCAAAGACAAACAAAATTAGACATAAATAATAAAATAGAAAGCATAGATAATATGAATAAGGTTGATCCTACAGAGGTAGTTAACAATACAAAGATCTTAACTTCAAAAAATCAAGATGTACCTAATATCCCCTTAGAGCTGGAAGCTATAAATAATTTAATGGGACTAGTTTGAGAATAGGAGAAAGAAAACAAAGACACCATCCTAGAAAAACAGCTTCTAATTGAAAAAATATTGCAATTAGAATTAGAAGAGGCAAAAAAGGATGATGAAGTTGATATTCCTAGATACTTGCCTGAAGATGAAGCAATAATTAAGTTAGAGAAGTTGGGCATTTTTTAGACCTATCCTGGAAAGAACAATCCTAGATTGTGCCAAATCCTCAAAAAAGCAGGGAAGGAAATCTCTCAATGAAATAAGATAAAAAAAGATTGGTTCGTGGATGAATAGACAAATATCACTGCATTATTCAATGTTGGGAAGGGAAAGTTCCTTCTGAAAGACCTATGAAACTAATTTCATGGAATGATAGGGGCATGAATGCCCTAAAAAATAATGAGTAATTAAAGGTTGCATTTATTCATTAAAATTTAAAACCACCATGTTTTAAGAAACTAAACTAAACAAGAAAGATACAAAGATGTTCAAAAATAGAATTGGAATTTGGAATATAGAGGTAGTAGAAGTTGATGGAGTCTTAGGGGGGTTAAGAATACTATGGGACCCAAGATTGGTATCATTTGAAAAACTTAGAGGCAACAAATATTTGTAGAGTGGTATCATCAAAAGCATGAGTAGTAATCTAAACAATATTGTGGTAAATGTTTATGGTCCTACCCAAAGCAACAACAAAAAGGAAGTATGCAAAGAAATTGAAGGATTCCAAATAATTTCCCAACCCAAAACTATTTCCCAGGAGGAAATTTTAATGATATATTAAACATAATAGAGAAAAGAGAGCAATCACAAGAGAACTACATTCCTCAATTGACTTTAAGAGTTTCGTAAACCAAAACAATCTATTGGAAATAAAGACGGGCAATGAATCTTTACCTGGAACAATAGAAGAATGGGTTTCATTTTTATAGCAAAAAAGCTCAACAAATTCTTCTTTAAACTCAATTTGATGATCTTTCCCTTTATCCTTAAATCATAGATCCTCCCAAACTCAAGATTAGATCATTTCCCCATACAAATATCAATAACCGAAGAAAGAAACTTGGCATATGCCCCTTCATATTTGAAAAGATGTGGATGAGAGATGAAAACTTCTTCAAAAGTATAGAACAATGGTGGAAATAGGGGAATTTTATGGTATCAACACTATTTTTCTTTGTATCAAAATTAAAAGCAATCAAAAGAAAACTTCTTCAAAGGGACAATGAACATTTTGGAAATATCTTTGAAACCAAAGAGAAAATAGAGGAGGAAATTGCGAGTTTAAATAATAAGGTAATTAGCAGGGTATGGACTAAAACAAGTTTTGAAAATAACAAGACCTATTAAGTAAATATAAAGATATTTTATCTAAAGAAGAGATCTTCTGGAGACATAAATCTAGAGAAACTTGGTTAGCAAAAGGAGATAAAAACACAAAATTCATCTTTTACAATAGCACAAAGCAAAGGAGAAACATTTACAGGATTACTAAAATTAAAAATAAAGCAATAAATTTAATAGAAGACCCAAGAGAAATAGCTAAAGAAGTAGTGAACTATTTTTAGAAAATTCTTAACGATTTAGAAGGCTCAAATTTAGAAGGCCAAAATAGAATATTATCTAACATCCTAAGGATCATAACAAACGAAAATAATAGGTTGTTAAAAGATAAATTTTCCAAATTAGAAATAGAGACAACCTTAAATCAATCACACCATAACAAAGCCCTGGATTGAAATGGATTCCCAACATGTTTATTTCAATAATGTTGGCATTTCCTAGGAGATGAGCTATTAAAGGCCTTGGAAAATGCTATAAACTCCAAAAGTATCTTAAAATAAATAAACAATACATTCATGACTATGTTCCCTAAAAAGGAGAAATTTGAATGTTTATATGAGTTCATACTAATATCATTATGTAATACAATATAAAAATATTTAGCAAAAGCTCTAGCAAATAAAATTAAGAAATTGTTACTAGATATAATAGCCAATGAGAAAATAGGATTTGTACCAGTATGATCTATTTTTTATAGTGTTATTATAGTACGAGAAGTTATTTACTCGATACAAAAAAATCAAAGTCCTAGTATGCTAATTAAACTGGACATTAAAAATCCTACGGTAAGGTGGATCGATGATTTCTATGCAAATGTCTAGGAGCCTTTGACTTTTCAAAACAATCGATTAACTCCATCTTTGAGTGCATATTGAGCCCTTGAATCTCAGTCCTCGTAAATGGTTCTCCAGAGGGTTTATTCAATATATCAAGGGGACCCAATATCTCCATTCTTATTCATTATAATGCCTAAAGTGTTGGGACGGTCTATCACAAAATCCCAAGAAATAGATCATATTAAGGGCATTAAAATAACTAGTGGATTAGAACCAATTTTTCATCAATAGTTCACATATGACATAATGTTGTTTGGGGAAGGTAAGAGACAAGAAGTAAGACACTTTAAGAATATGATTTAATAGTACTCAAGAGCTTCGGGGCAAGTAGTAATTCAGGATAAATTAGAGTTTTTCTTCTTTGATATGGATTCTAGAATTGAGGCTAAAATATGTAGTATTCTAATTTTAGGAAAGGTGAACTCTCATGTAAATACCCCAGATTGCCCCTATATAGAGAAAATAGATCTAATAAATTATGGAACCATATATTAGCCAAATTATAAAAAAGAAGAAGCTAGAATCTTGGAAAGGTAAATGACTCTCAATAACTGGGAGAGCAACAATGTTGAAAACAATACTCTTGACTATACCCATTTACCAAATGTCATGTATAGGTATGTCCCATGGAATGCAGGCCAAAATAGAAAGGAAGCTAAAAACATTCTTCAGGCAAGGAACAACTAAAATAAATAAATTAGCCCTAATAGCATGAGATAAGATATGCAAACCTGTCAAGGACGAGGTATTGGATTAAAGAGATTGGTAGGGCATAATAGAGCTCTTGGGACAAAATTAGTATTGAACTGTATAATGACCCTAATTTGAAGTAGGTCAAAATAATAAATCATAAATACCTGAATGGGGACGATCCCATAGTTACTTTGAGAACAACATCCCCTCCAAAGGGCTCACAAGTGTGGAATTTCATGATGGATTGTAGAGAGATTGTTATGGAAAGATTAAACTAAGATATAGCCATGGGAGATGAAGCCCTCTTCTATAGTGACTCGTGGGGTGGGTATCTAACACTTGACAATCTCATAAATAATAATAATTTGAAATATCTAATGGAAAATCAATGGTACATATACATTAAGGATTACATTGAAATCCCTAGTGGTGACCCATCTTTAGGATGGAAATAAAAGTCAATGGATAACCTCAATATCCCAAGAAATGAAATAGAATCAATCAAAAAGATATTAGAAAGTAGGAAAATCACTCTACAGAAAGGTAGAGATAAACTTATATGGTTCGAAGCAAAAATAGGTGAATATAATGCAAAGGATGGATATAAGTATTTGATTAAAAAGCAACAAAGTCATCCAACATCAATTCCACTAGACTTATGTTGGAGTAAATACTATCTACCAAAAGTTGTTATGTTCACATGGGCAACCCTTTAAAAGAGAATATTAACAGTAAATTGGTTTACCGAAATAGGCTATGAAGACCCATCTAGATGGTCGTTATGTGAAAAAGATGAATAAATTACAAACCACATCAATAACCAAAACTCCAACAACAATTGGAAGTGACTACACAAAAAATTGGGATGGACATCAACACTTCCTAATGACCTTTTAAGACTTTTTCAAAGTTGGCCCAACCTCCATAAAAATAGTCTGTGGAAATTTATGGATTACAATCCCATCTATACTAATATGATAATTATGGAAAGAGAGAAATATAAGGCTTTTTTAGGAGAAAAAAATGGGATGGGAAAACTTGATGAACAAGATAGAATCAACTATTTTAGAAACCACCAATAATAGACTACTTTCTTGGAGATAAAATAAATAAATCATTTACATATTGGGATAAAAAAATAGAATCAGATAACAGGACTAGAGTCCCCCCCACTGTGTGGAAGGGGGGGAAGTTAGTAGAGACAAAATATCTCATTGCAAGTAGACTCCTCCAAAATATGGTTGGTATAATATTAACTTTGATGGAGCATCAAGAGGAAATATAGGGATTACGGGCATTGGACATGACATCCATCATTGGGATGGATAAGAAGTGGCGAGAATTGCAAAACCCATTGGTATCGACTCAAACAACATACAAAAAATGAAAGCACTAGTAGAAGGACTCCTCCTTTGTAAAGATTTAGGAATAGACAAATTAGAAATCGTAAGTAGCTCTACAATATTGGTTAATTCTATTAGAAAGAGTTCTATGCCAAATTGGAAATTGAACGTTTTACTAGAAAGGTCCCAGGAGCTATTAAAATACTTTTAAAAAATTATTATCAACCATATATACAAAGAAGGGAATAGAGACGGAGATAAATTGGCAAATAGAAGAGCAGATGGTGAGGTCATTTAAAGCATGGAGTAATAAGTAACCTAAAATATTAGTAGGAAATATGTAGACCACTATAAGAACATTAAGATTTAATATAATCTTGACTATAAAGATAAAATCTTATCTTAGTGAGAAGTCTGAGTGAATCAATATTACCTAGATAGGAGATTAGAGAACTTTTGCATCATAAATTAATAAGTTAATGGGCTAATAATTGATAAGGCCTACTTAAAGAAAATTGATGTCATCATTAGCTGGCAAGGTAAGTGTATTTGTAGGAAAAATCATCAGAGATTGATCACAATCTCAATTATATGGGTGATTGCATTTCCAAACAGTAAATTACTCAGCAGATATAGAACACAACATAATGATGTAAGAAATGCAATTCAAGCTCTTGTATATAATAGAATATCTATACTATATTATTATGAACTAAGTCCTTTTCTTCATTTTCTCCATTCTTATGTTCTACATTTGATAAATAGAAATAAAGATATAATGAGAATAAGTTAACTTGTAGAATATGACATGGATAAATTCTAGACTCTACCCTTTAATGACAACTTCATGCCACAAAAGGTAAGCATAGATTAACCAAAAGTGGTGAAATTAAAATTGATCCCCAAGTAGGGTAGAAATAGAATATTTCCTTCAAAAATATCGATAGTTCTACTATGATAGATTAAAGATTAAATGAATAGTATCTCTAATGACTAGAGTAGGAACAATATTAAATAAAATATACCAATATTTCTTATACGATCCCGCCAATAAAGATTACAAATTTAGATTTTAATCTTCAGATCTTATAATGTATGTATCATCTAAAATTTGAAGCACCCATGTTAGGATATGTTTATCCCTCCTCAGTGGATGCTTTGGACTCAATTTAAATGCCTCGTATAGATCCATAGATGTGCATATGCTTTTGTGCTAGTTCGAGCCCTGTTATGCTCCTTTCCCCTCTTCTTTTTCCTACTTTCCAAGACCCTGAGGTAATTATGGAAGGCCTTTCCCTTTAGGTCTAGGAAAAATTTCAGCCCTAACCCTCAAGTATAGGTTGAATTTTGACCCTGACCTTCTGGGTCACCCTCTTTTGGAGTTTGAGCCCTTTTAGAATTTCCAATTTCTTATCGCCTTCTGGTCAGGCCTTTTTTTCAGAGATGAAATGGGTATAAATAGAGGCCTTCCCTCTTCATTTTATATATGTACAAAAGAACTTAAATTCAATAACACATGCATACAAGCCTTCATATTCCATTAATCAAGATCATTCTACAAGCATTCATAAGCATTTTTTGAGAATTCAAGGAGATCCTTTTGCAACACTTCAAGACTTCAAGCATAGGAGATCTCTTAAATTCCAAGATCTTTTAAGGAGTTAATTGGAGGAATTTTCATATGTCTTTCATGTTCTTGCATCCACCCTTCAAGATCTAGCTTCCTTCCTTTATGACAGTGGAGTTGCCAATCAAGGAAGGGCTTCTTTGTTCTTCATTCTCGCATAGCCAAATTGAGTACACGAGCACATCTACATCTATTGATATATTGAATTGGTAAGGTGGATCTATTGAATTTTATTGAGACATACTACTCTTCTACAAGATTTAATTACATTGGAGCACTTCTTCATCCTTGTGGAATACGGATTTGAATCCTCCTCAAGGGTTTCTACAAAAGTAAGATCAATTCATACATTTGCTTTACTTTTTACATACATACTTTCACATTTACATTTAAGGTCAATTCCTCCACCGGGGCTTGACCGAGGCAAGCCCCTCAAAACCCAAACAAAACCATTTTTCTTATATAATTAGGTTTTTAGGAGTTTCAAATCCACTTTTTGGGAATTTTGAAACATGACATAGTTGTAGATTCAAAGACAAAGAGTTCAACAAAGAAGGTTTAGGCTAAAGTTTGGCCTATTCTCGAGTCTATGCCAACCCCAAGTCTACATAGACCATAAAAATTGACCAAGTCACGGAGCAGAAGGATTTATGGGTTTTGTTCCTCTTGTAATTTCTTGTCTAGATCTAGCCTCATTTGTTGTTCTTAGCAGTTTTAAGTGCAAAAATATAGATTTGAATTGGGCTTTGCTTCTAAAGGTGATTTTTCAATTTACATTATTTACTTTATGTTTTTACCTTTCAGATCTGTCATATTTAATTAGATTTAGCATCTTTCCTTCTTTCCTAGTTAATTTCCATGTGCTAGGCTTAAAGTAACATGTATCTTCTTTCCTAGCCCTTGGATATTTGGATCTGTGTTTGCACTAGCACTCCTACATCACTTTGGTAGTGCTAATCTACTTGGATCCAAAACCTTGGGGGCTTGGCTTAGAGGATCTATTCCTTTGTGGCCCTTCTGAGGTATAGCAGGCCACTGAAAAGTGGGGTGTGTTAGACTTCTTATCCTCATCTCACTTTTCCCCTATATAATATAAGCTCATGATATTCATAAGCCTAGAATAGTACTACGAGGAAGTAAAACAAGACAATAATAAACATTAGAGTGTAAGAGAAGAGGAAAAGGCCCCTACAAACACCTATCGACAAATTTTATAGTTATTTCATGTATTTTATGGTAACCATTAAGGATATGGTGGTGGAGATTATTAAAATAGATACTAATCAGTGGTGAGAAAATAGTAGGGTAAGAAGGAAGAGATTAGCATATCAATATGATAGGAGAACTATTTAATAAAATTACAAAATTTAACTATTTATATGTTTTTATAAATTATAAATTATAATTAAAGGATAATAGAATTAATATAATTTATCTTATTAAATTTTTAATTATTCTATAAGTAAATATGTTTGAATTTTTATTAAAGGAAAAGGGTTCAATTACTACACATGTTTTAACTACCATTGATTGGATTTGGCTAAGTGGAATTTCACTAAAAAAATTCTAGTGGGCTAATAGTTGCCCCATTCGTATTCCAATAGTTGGAAAAAAGTTAGTAATTATATTAGGTACTATTATAGTTTTAAGTGACTCTACAACACTCCCAAGATCAAATGAAAGACCAAGATAAAGTATAGAAGAGAGTGGCAAGACAATTACAACAAGATGAAAGAATGATATTATTGCTAATGAACATTCGCTAGATTACAATACCATAACTGATGAATTGCTTGATTCAACTGGAATTGATTTACAATGTAGATGTGTCTGCTTATATAGGCAAGACAATAACAAACAATGATAAGGATTAGATAAGTTATCAGCCACACAAGGTGGAATCACATGTCCACCAAAGGTGGATCATCCTCCATTATGCAATGAATTACGAGAAAACCATGAGGATAATAATGTGATATGTGCACTAAAGGTGGATCTCACACATAAAGTGGAATGTGATGACAACTATCACCACCTAAAGTGGAATTTATCCTATACCATGTGCAAATATAGGTACAAACTCCCAGGTGTCTCATATACAAACTACTATATAATGTATTATCCTAAGTAAGCTTAAGTGAAGTGTAATTAGGAATATTCAATTACACCAACACCCCCCCTTGAGTGAAATT